>PVJO010003239.1:0-126774 GCA_004026905.1 Hystrix cristata | reverse complement strand
CCACTGAGCTATATTCCCAGCCTTCTCTTTTATGTTTTTATTTTGGGACAAGGTTCTTGTTAAATAGCTCATTCTGGCCTTGAACTTGCAATCCTCTTGCCTCAGCTTCCTGAGTAGCTGAGATTAAAAAGGCATGTGCCACCATGCCCTGGCTATAATTCATTCTTCTAAGGTATACAATTCAATGGTTTTAGTGTATAAGTAGACATTTTCAACAATCATGAAAATTAATTTTAGTACATTTTAATCACCTCAAAAAGAAACCATACTCATTAGCTGTCACCCATCTCTCCTCCCCCAAACCGTGGCACCCTAATCTACTTTCTGTCTTTATAGATTTCCTTACCCTGGATGTTCCATATGAACAGAATCCTTTAATATTTGGGGTTTTTTATGTTGTATTTTTGAGACAGGGTCTTGCTGTGTAGTTCAGGCTGGCCTTGAGCTCACTATGTATCCCAGGTTGGCCTTGAACTCATGGCGATCCTCCTCCCTCTCCCTCCTGAGTGCTGGGATTACAGGCGTGTGCCACTATGCCCAGCCTTTTGTGGTTGGCTTCTTTCATTTAGCAGAATGCCTTGAAGGCCCATCCGTGCTGTGTCTTGTATCAGACCTCATTCCTCTATGTGGCTGCATAATATTCCTCAATATCCTGTTGTGTGGGTCTGCTACATTTTTTTAATTCATTCACCGTTTGATGGACTTTGGGTTGCTTCTGCCTTTGGGCTATTGTGAAATATCCTGCAATGCTCACCTGAATGTATGTTTCTGGATGCACATGTTTTTTATTTCCCTTGAGTATATACGTAGAAATAGAATGCTGCGTGATGCAATTCTGAGTGCAGAATGGTTGGACTGGTTTCTAATCTCATCCATGGTGGATGAGCATTCTCGTTTCTCCATGTCCTCATCCAAACCTGTTGTCACCTGACTTTGACTCTGGCCAGTCTAGTGGTGGGAAGTGGTACCTTGCTGGTTTTGACTTGTATCTCTCCAGTGATTAAGGCTGTCCAGCATCTCTTCATGTGCTCTGGTCATTTGTATTTTTCCTCTGGAAAAATATTTATTTAACTCCTTTGTCCATTTTTAGATTGGGTTATCTTTGTGTAATTGTTGTGTGGGTTGTTTATGTATGCTGGTTACAAATCCCTTCTCAGATATCTGACAGCAGATACCAGACGTGTGATGACCCTGGATGTGTGGGACCTTGCCTCAGTGGTAATAGAAATCAAAACCAAGGCGCAAGTGCAGACTTACAGACAGAAGCTTTAGTGCAAAGGAGGAGAAAATGGGGAGGGACTTCAGCTGCAAGAAAAGATCTGAAGGGGCCCAACTTGCGTGGAGAAATTAGACTGGCCCATTCACAAAGGGTGTGCTAGTGTTTGGTGACTTTCCAGTGGGTCGTTAGTGGGAATTTCTTAGAAACCTCTTCCTCCTGTTTTTGGGGCTGTCTTCCTAGTGCAGGATGTGGCCCAGTGGCTATTCCCATCCTTGGACATCTCGAGGAAGCCCCTCCTCCTGTGGTGTCACAGTGCTCCTGGTCCTGGCAGTAAGAGTTGAGGATAGGGGAAGGGCCTGTTCCATACATTGTTGGCAAAAGAGGACGGGGAGAAAGATGTTTCCACCTTAGTGGGCACCAGGTCATGGGCTAAGGCCTGGGAACCCTTCTCCTGTCCCCACGAGGGAGTCTGTCCTACTTCAGAAGCATCCTCCCGCTCTGTGGGCTGTCGTTTCCTCTTCTGAACATGTCATTTGATGTGTGAACATCTTGCGCTGGATGAAGTCTGGTGTGTCTGTTCCTTCTTGTGCTGTGCTGCTTTTGGTGACAAAGGCAAACCCAAGGTCATGAAGATGTGCTCATGCGTCTTCTAAGAGTTTTATAATCTGAGCTCCTGCAGTTGGTTCTCTGACCCCTTTGTAAGAACAGAGGCGAGCAGGCTGGAGGAGAGGGCAGTATAGTTACCGCCGGCAGACCACAGGGCTGACCTGAACAGGACTCCAGAGTGTCACGGGGCCCCAAGCACAGAGCTGGGCCAGGCAGGTGAGCTGTGGGGGGATCAGCAAGGCAGACCCTGCATCTGTTCCAGCACTCGTGATATGAAACAGGTTTCACGGGACAGCTGAAAGGCCAGCCACGAGGTGTGGCCAGGGCTGGGGTAGGATGGAGAAAAGGTGCAGCGTCCATGGAGGGCAAGGTTTGCTGTCTTGTGGGAGCTGCACGGTGAGGCTGGGCAGGGAGCGTGGCTCTGAACTGAGCCCTTGTCCCTCAGAGGCAGACTCAGAACTGGGTCCCCAGCACCCGCCAGCCCACCTCACCCTGAAGGGCAGCCTCACCCCTCACAGCCCCTCCTGCCCTCCCTTTGCCTTGCTCAGGCCCACAGTGCCCTGGGCTCTGGCTTCAGTGCCGGCTCATCCTCTAAGCTGTGGTTCTGGGAAGTCCCCTCCAGGAAGCCCTCCTGACCTCCTCTGGACCCTCATGGCCCACGTGCCACTCTCTGTCCTAGCCTGGTTCACCTCTGCCAGTACCATCCCTGCATTTCTGTTTCCTCTGAGCCTCAGTTTTCTCGTCTGCAAAGTGGAATTATCTCACAGTTCTCTGGAAGAAAGAAGCTGACTGGGAGGTGGCCTTGGGTGAGAGCCCCACCCTGGGGCAGGAGAGCCGGGGCCTTGGTCAGTACCCTTGGCCGTTGTCCCCGGGCTGGGGCTGATTGGTCCCCACGATGTGGCATCAGTTGGGCTTTTGGTCCTGGAGAGGAAATGACTGGAGACGGTCATTTCATCATCTGTCACTCACCCTTCTACTCTGCTGCTCTGTAGTTCAGTGGTTTCTGAGGGTTTATAACCCAGGCACGTTTTATAAATCGAAGTAGTCAGAGCACAGCCACGCTGGGAGGAAGTCACTCTGTTAGGCCTCCATGCGTGCCTGGGACAGTGGTTCTGCCGAGCCAGGGTCACGTCTGAGGATGGCTCCCTCCTGGCTCCAGCGCGGGGAAAATGCTGAGTGACTGGCAAAGGCTTTGTGGGCAGAGAGTGTGTGGTGGCCGTCAGCAGGCTCCTCTGGCCCACCTGTCAGTGCTGGGCTGTCCCTGGCCATCGTCTTCACCGTGGTGGCCTCTCATGTTCCCCAGCCCCTTTCCCTGCAGGCTGGGGTACCAGTCTGTGTCTGTGCGCCTCAAACACAGTGGTGAGCTGAGCGGGCAGGGGACACCCATGTGGCCGGGCAGAGCCGTGGCAGGGAGAGGTCCTGGGGTTGACATCACACCCTGTCTCGAGGGCCTCACAGCCCCCCACCAGTCAGGCTCAGGGCAGGGCCCTGGGAGAGAGAGCTCTGGAAGAGGAGGCCAGGGCTCTGTCTTAGTCACTTCCTATTGCCGGGACACAGTGCCCGACCCCCACAGCTGAAGGAGGAGAGATTGTTTTTGGCTCCTGTTTGAGTTCATTGTCGGCCAGCTGCAAGACAGGACAGCATGGTGGAGGGACCTGGCAGAGGAGAGCTGCTTAGGGGATGGGGCAGGAAGCAGAGAGAGGGGAGGAGCCAGGAGGGAGATGAACCCACGCAGGCCGTGCCCCAGTGACCGCCTGGTCCCACTAGGCCCCGCCTTCCGAAGGCAGTCAGCTCTGAGCCTTGTGAGCCACCACCTTCCAAAACCCCGCCTACGAGTGCAGGAGGCCCTTGGGAGACATCTGGGTCCAGACCACGACACTCCTCTGCAGGCCCCTGCTTTCAAGCTGCTGCCTGAGCTTCCTGCTCACGGCCCTGATCTCCAGCCTGGACCCTTGACCGGGACCGAGGAGATACTGGGGGTCTTATAGCACCAACTACCCCCTCTCCCTCCCTCCTCTTCTCCCTCCTTCCCTTTGCCCCTCTCCCTCCCCTTTTCCTTCTCCCTCTTTCTTCTCTTTCTCAAGCTATAAAACATTCTTAACACAAAACACCTTGAGAATTTCCAGGGCTCTGATCTGCCAAGAAAACTGCAGAGTCTGGAGAACACATGCTTGGCAACGATCCCCTGGCCCACTCAAGGCGGGCTGTGAGCCGAGATTCGCCCCTCAGCCTCCTCCCTGACGCCAAAGGCAGGAGCCATGGAGAGGGTGCCCAGGTCCTTCTCAGTGGGGTGCTTGCCTGCAGGGGTGGGGGAGAAACAGGGTGTTGCTTGGTGGGGAGAGAATATGAACGTCCACAATCTTCTCCTTATACTCATTCAAATGTGTGCAGCTCCCGAGGTCTGATTGTGGGGCCAGGCAAGGCTGCGGGCCGGCTGCAGGAAGCAAGGCGCAGTGAGGCCCAGGATGCCAGAGAGGGCGCCGGTCGGTCTGACGACACCCTTGGCCCACACGCTGAGCACAAGGAAGCAGCTGCAGCCACGTTCCCTTCCGTGAGGAGACAGGGCCGCAGGGGCTGCGCGGCCACTGCTCTAGGGCCAGCAGGTTTCCTTCCTGCCGATCCACGTTCATTCCTTCCTCATCCCTCTAGCCACAGCACGGAGTAGGTGGGGAGAGACACCCCCTAGGCCAGGGCCAGCCTCTCTGCCCCTTCATGGCCCCACTCCCACTGGACTGTGAGGTCAGCTCACTTAATTATGCTGCCGTGATGAGTGACGCCCGGACCCTCAATGGTGGGCTTGAAGCAAAGGTTTACTTCTGGCCCAAACTCCATGCCTCTGCTCCCAGCAGAGATGCGGTGAGCTGCCCCACCTGAGGGCCAGAGAGAAGGCCTCGAGCTCTAACTCAGGCCACACTGGGTCTTTGTCGTCCAAGTAGCCATTGTTTCCCTCTGATACTTTCCCGAAATCTTTTGTAAGCAGCGATGATCTAGAAGTGCCGGCAATTCACAGAAAAGACAGATACATTCGGGTTTCTCGTGTAGGCATCAACCAGTCGCTCCAAGAGCTGACGTGTGGGTAAAAGCCACACCTGGGCCACACTGGCCTGCAGAAATGTCACCAGGACACTCAGAGGCATCACCAGAGATAAAGCGCGAACCAGGAAATCCATCGCCTGAGACTGCCATGCTGAAAAGAATAGTTTCTATGCCACTATGTCAGAAAGTGTGGCCCAAAATCTAGGGGCCTGCAAGACTGTGTCCCAGGGTCCCACCGTTCAGGGGAGTGGAGTCATTCAGTGGGTCTAGGTGGTTGGTGGCGACAGGTCCCGAGTGTTAGATTCTCTCAGGAGTCATAGATGCTTGTCAGCAGCTGAGAACTTGCTGACGATCACCACAGACATTTCTGTGAATCATGGAAAGGACTTGCCAAGACCCTAGTTTGTGACCTTGGATGTCTATGGAAAAGAAGACAAGAGGGGACTGGACGTCATGCTGGCCCACGCATGCTCAGTTCACTTGAGAGGATGATCGAAAAATAAAACCAGGGCCACGCTGTAGCTGTTTCCTGTGGCCGCCAGCTCACAGGCACAGACAAACCCAAAGTCATCCAGTTTCCCTGGAGAGATTGCTTTGATCAGAAACAAAACCCAAAATGTACATTTTAGGTCCTCGTCAGCCTGATTTGGTGAAAGCCTGAAAGCTCTGCACGCCATGGAGTATGATAATATAGAACAGCTGCGACCGTGAACACGCTCCATCAACCTGACTGGGAGATGGAAGAGAAGGGCTGTCTTAAAGTCTTGCTGTGTCTCCTTCCCGGGCTGGCTGGAGGACTGGGGCTGCCCACAGCTGTCACGACCCTCCCCCTTGCTTCCCCTCCGCGCCGTGGGCCCTGGAGGATGGACTGGGAGCATTTGCCTCTTGTCTCAGGGTCTCTCCACCACCCCGACATTGCTTCCCCCACACCCCCTCCTCTGGATGTTGAAGAAATGGTGGGGAGGTGGCCCCTCATGTGGCAGAGATCAGGGAGGAAATGAGCCCATTATTAACACTCCCAAGCACCCCCATCCCCATAAGATGTGATGAACACATCTAACCCTCCTGAAGATTCCCAGGTTTCAGCCATTTTTTCACAGAGATGTGACAGCTGCCAGTCAAACAGCTCATGTCACCCTGAACATCCATTGAACTGCCATCATGGACAGCTGTGACTGTCTTGGATGCCCTGCACCTGCTTGGACCAACCACAAGGCTACGCTTGGACTAGCAGCAGGCTTGAATTTGAACCAGTCACAGGCCTACACTCAGACCAATCACAGCTATTACTGTGTCTCCCCGAAAATAAGACCTAACAAGAAAACAATCAGCCCTGAAACTAGAGGTCAAAAATGCCAGCCTCAATCACCTTGCCTTACCTGCCATTACAGAGTAGGCACTGAGCAAGAGAATAGCGAGGTGTAATCTTCCTCATGACACTGGCCACCACCATGGTTATGACTTGTCTTCTGGTTAGATCTTATTTTCAGGGAAACGTGGCATATAACCAGCACCCACTTCACACTTGCTGGGTTAGTCTAGAAGGGCTCCCACTGGTGTACTGACCCCCTGTACTGCTGCACAAGTCCTTTAAAGTCTGGCTCTGGTTGTCCTATAAACCTACTTGGGATTTGCTTCTTGGGTAGTGTGGGCTCAGAAGGTCCTGTACCTTCTGTACATTTCCTCTGGACCCTGAGTAGTGTAGACAGGGTTGTTGGTTTAAAAGAAAGAGCAATAAACCTGGGGCTGCTAGCCCTGATGAACTCCACCAGCCTGTGAAGATTGGTGTCAGAGAGCAGTAACCAGCAGAGTTGACCGACAGGGCCCAGCACAAGCTGGGGTTGAAGAGTGGCAGCTGACAGCAGTAGAGACAGTAACAGGCAGTCAACCAACAGCATGCAGGATTAATCAGCGTTGACCTGTGTGTATCAGGGCCACTAACAACTGTACTTCGTCTATTCATGATTTTTATCTACATTGAGCAAGAAAACCCTGAACCGATTGAAAACAACTGCATTAAGATTAGTCAAGGACACTTCTGGGTGTGTCTGTGTGGGTCATGGAGGCGTGGCCTTGGGGACTATATGTGGCCCTGGCTCATTCCTCTCTGGCATCATTCTGCCTTGCTTCCCAGCCACTGTGAACTAAGCATCTTTGCTCTGCCACACCCTCCTGCCATGATGCTTCAGCCTTGGAGCCACCGACCATGGACTGAATCCCCTGAAACCATGAGCCCAACTAAACTCCTCCTTTAAATTGTGGGTGTTGGGTATTGTGTCCTAATAATGGGAAAACTGCCCAATACAACAGTCAGTTGTAAGGGAGGTCAGAATTCTTCCTCCTTCATGCTTCACAAAATGCTCTGTAGCTTCTGAGTGTGGCTTTTGACATTTGGTTTGGAGACCCCAGGCTGGGAGCTGTTCAGAACTGAAACTGGTCAAGTCTCATTTGCGGCAGTGCCAAGTGCTGGAATAGCGAGCGTCTGCCTGAGTTGCGAGCTGTTTCTGTCCCTTTGCTGGAGGGAAGCTGTGTGCAGCCTGCTGGGGGACAGGAGAATAACATACGGTGGGGCTTTTAGGGACTGCCTGGGTCTGTCCACTTCTGCCAGGCCTCGAGGCCGTGACCTCGGACCAGGTCACTGCCTTTGCTCCCCTGGTCCAGGGCTGCTCTGACCTGCCTCAGTCTCCCCCCTCGAACCCCCTTTCAGGAAGCAGCCGGAACTGGTGTCCTAAAGGGCAGATCTGGCAATCACTGCTGGAACCTTCGGTGCCTTCTGGTCGCCTTTGGGATTAAACACCTCAGCTTAGTGTGATTTACGGGTGTTTCTGGATCTGGCCCCGACTTTTTTTCTTTTCTTTCTTTTCTTTTTCCCTGTGTGGTACTGGGGATTGAACCCAGGTCCTTTGCACTAAGCTACATCCAGCCTTTAAAATTTTTCTTTTTAAATCTTTGAGACAGGGTCTCATTAAATGGCCCAGACTGGACTCAGACTAGTGATCTGCCTGCCTCAGCCTCCCGGGGTGCTAGGGTTACAGGGGTGTACCACCATGCCCGGCTCCAGCCCTTTTCCCTTTAGCCCAGCTTCTTCCTGCCGCAGTCCTCAGATGCCCAACAGATGTCTCTGGCCCTCACCACTTTGGATCCTCTCTCAGACTTGTCTCCTCCCGCCCCGGCCGCTCACTGTCTCTGACGGGCTGGGGCCTTGTGCAGCGGTCTCTGTCTTGCGTGTGGGTGGGGGGTGCGGGGGGATGGCGGAGAGGAGGGCGGGGGACTGGGGCCACAGCTAGTCGAGACCTCTGAGAGCTCTTACGCCTCTCTCTATCCCTCAGCTCCTGTGCGCAGGGCTGCCCTGCCGCTCCTGCAGGAAGGCTGCCGGCTGCACTGAGGCACACAAGGGGCTTGGTGCCTGCGAGGATCATGTGCGCCCATTACCTGCAAGCAGGGCCTGGCTGCACAGGCAGGGGAGGGACGTTCTCGGTCGCTCTCAGCATTGCTGTCCGTCTGCATGAGATCCCGGAATGCAGGGCCGTGTCCGTCTTACTCCTGCCGTGCGGTTACGGCCGGGGCAGGGCTGGGGTCCAGACGCTGCAGGCTGGGTAAGCACGTTATCCACGCTGCTGTGTCTACACTGGCATGTTGAGTGTAGACTGCCTTGCAGGAATTCACCTTGATCTGTTTCAGTCTCCTGCTGATGACCACAAAGTGAACCCTGTGACAGCTATTAGCCCCGAAAGGCCAGTGTCTGTGCAAACTCCCTCCTGGGTCCCCAGGCCTGTGGTCACATGTTGATCCACGCTGTGTGACAACTGTCCCTGGTCCCCCTCCCGCCTCTCTCCTCCTTCCCTGGACCCCTCGAGCCATGTGTGGGCGCCTGGTTTGGGGTTAGGAGCTCGGGGCTGGTTGGGAGACAGTGAGCCGCACCTTACACTGTGAGGCGCGGGAGGCCATGCTGTCCATCCCCACAGCGGGCTCTAGGTGCTGTGACCGGCCGGGTGTGAGGGAGCCTGGAGCTTGGTGGGGAGGAGACCTTTGGGTGAGAGGAAGGGCCACGGCTTGCGTGGGAGGGTGTGCAGCTCTGTGCTCTCCCTGGCTTGCTGACTCTGGGGTGAGGCCCTGGCTCGGGTTCCATTCACTGCTGTCCCGTTGGACGGAACCTCGCCCATATGTGTCCCGTCTGTATGAAGGGCCCACACGTCCCTCCTGGTGCCACTGTGCAGCCCCAATAAAACGGGCTGTGTAAAATCTTTGCAAACAACAAAGACCTGTATAGAGTTTTTGCTCTGCTGAGTCCCAACTTCTTGTCTCATGCCGGAACATTTGATTTGTAAAAAAATTGCAAACCTAAAATACATGCATCAAAAAAGTTGCACCACACATGGGTTGCTGAAATGCGTCACAAAGCCGTCTCCGGACCGCAGATGTCACCGTTGTGGGCGTCTCAGCTCTGCAGATGCTGCGAGATCGGGAAGGTGAGGGAGCCCTGCCCGGAGGACGGGCCGCCATGCTGGGTTCCCCACGAGTTATGGAGGCCCTCGGGCCTAAAGTGCTCACTTTTGCCACGAAGGGGAGACTCGGCCACTGGGCTGCCTGTGTAGGACGGATGACCCCGTCCCAAGCCCTGTGACGCATGCGCTTGGGCCCTGTGCTGTGACCGAGCTGCGGCTTCCTGGCCGGGAGGTATGTGGCTGGGCAGGCGCAAGTCGTGAACGGTGCTTTGCAAAGACCAAGTGACTCGTGCTGTGAGTCCCAGAGCAGTGTTCATGGCAAGTAAGCCGTGTGCCGCGGGCTTCCCTGTTCGGTTTGCTGGAGTCATCTCATGTGATCCATTTGATGTATTTCAAGTCGTGCCTTTCAGGGTTGTTTTTTTTTTTAAATTGCAATAAAATACACACGACATAAAAATTTCCGTCTTGACCATTTGGAGGCGTAAGGTTCCGTGGCACTGAGCACATTCGTAATGCTGTGCAGCTGTCGCCCCCATTCATTCAGCACCCATCACCTCTTCATTCTGTAAAACTGAAACTCGGGCCCCGCCAAGCCCTGGCCCCCAGCCCTGTCCCAGCACCCTGGCATCTCTGTCCTCCTCTGCCGCCACGCGTCCGACTCCTGGGGGGCCGCATCTGAGCGGAATCACGGTGCACTTGTCCTCACGTGACCGGCATGCTGTCCTCCACGTTCATCCGTGTCACGCACCGTGTGTAGGAGCTTCCTCCGTTTATGAGTGTACGCATGTGTGGGTCTGCCCTTTGCCATCGGGGCACCGGGTTGCTTCCATCTGTACCCATCGTGAATACTGCTGTGGTGAACATGGACATGCAACTATCGCTCTGAGACCCTGCTTTCCGTTCTTTCAGGTACAAGCCCACCGGAGTTTGTCGAATGCACCTTTTGGGTGCTGGCGACAGGTGTGGAGCCAGGACCTGGGGGTGTGCTGGGTGTGGAGACCCCATGGCATTCACCTGACTTTCTAACCACTCGAGGGTGCTGAGAAGCAGCTATGAATAGCAACTCCGTTTCATAGGTGGGGAAACTGAGTCACGGGATGAGGTACTGTTTCTTGTGAAGCTCCTGCCAGAATCCAGGTCTCTGGATCCTGGTAGAGGAACAGTTCTCAAACGAGGGCCCTTCGCAGGAGCCAGGAAGGACACACACGCTGCTTCCACCATGGGGAGTTGACAGTTCAAATGTTCGGAGGCGCAGGTGCTGGGCTGGCGCTGGGGGGCTGGTGCTGGGCTCCTGTCCCTGCCTCTCTTGCCTCCTGGGCCTACCTGCCTCAGCCTCAGCTTCCTGTTGCAATTCTTCCAGGTGGTGAGTGAAACTGTCTGTTGGCCAAGTCAGGCTCCACAGTCTTGAGAACTCAGATCCCAGAGTGAGGAAGAGCCAGGACTCTTCCCGGCTGCACGTAGGGCATCTCGGGGTCATTTCTTGGGGCCAGTTTAGTACCCAGCCTGATGCACCGGCAGGCCCATGGAAAGCAGTCTGCTAGGGCCCAGGCAAGGGCAGAGGGGCAGGCGAGGCGGGCTGTCCCCATTGGCGGGGGGAGCTGCAGCCA
The DNA here is from genome assembly GCA_004026905.1 of Hystrix cristata. Lineage (NCBI taxonomy): Eukaryota > Metazoa > Chordata > Mammalia > Rodentia > Hystricidae > Hystrix > Hystrix cristata. Next base: position 115,861 of record PVJO010003239.1, on the reverse strand, counting down.
TGGGGCCCAGGCAAGGACAGAGCAGACGCCAAAACTCTGTTTGTGGGCAGCAGAGGCATCTGCAAATTGGTTGAAGTAAAAATAGCTGGACTTTGAAGTGCTTGGTGGAGTTTACCATCCAAAGGGATTTCTGGAGCAAAACCTTTCATGTTTTGGGTGCGATATTTTAACTTTGGGTTTTCAGCACACTTCAGATGGCTGCCAACCCTGGGCACAGAGTGGACACCAAGGCCTTCTCTGTGTGTCACCACAGGCCGGGCTGGTCACGTTCGTCCCAGTAGATGACACCCGTGCCCATGGCGGGAGCCAGCAGCCTGGCCTGGGTGCCACCTGGGTGGCTGGCCCTGGTTTGTGTGCGGCCTCCACAGCCTGGTCTGTGATGTGGAAGAAATTACGTGCAGCTCACCGCGGTGAGGCCTGCACAAAAAGAGTGTCCACAACGTTGCTGGATAAGCTAGAAAGACGAAGCCACCACGGGGAAGCCGGCTCCTTTGGGCTTCCTCTTGCCCCCGTGTGCAGCTGCTGCTGTTCCAGGCTGTGCCTGGTTCTGGCGGTGACTGAAACTCACCGGGACGGGGGGACAGTGTGCTGTCCGGTGCCCTGGACCCAGGCGGTGGCAGCAGTGATGGAGGAAGTCGATGGGGGCATCTAATTGGAGATCTGGTGTCAGGGTGGCAGGTCACTTTGATGTGGCGGGAAGATGACAAAGGGGCGAACCGGGGGAGGTGCCCCTCCTCCTGTTCTCTGTGCCCTCTGACATTGCATCACCCTGTCCTCCTGGGCTCGGGAACTCGACCTCTGCTCCTGCCAGGGCACAGCCGGTCTCTTGTCCCCAGACCGGCCGCGTGCCTGGCTCGCGAGCTTGCCGTCCCGCTTGTCCTTGGGCAGGAGTGGCAGCCAGATGCTAATGGAACACGAGAGTGTACTGTGTCCACGTGTGCTGAGAGTCGGGTGCTGCAGGGCAGGCCGGGAGAGGCAGGTGCCTGAGGCGAGGCCCCAAGAGGGCCTGAGCGCTAGGGCTTGTGGAGGCATCCAGCTGAGGGTCGCCGGCCTGGGGGACAAATGTTCAGGCGGCAGGGACAGGTAGAGCAGAAACACAGGCGGGGGCCCACACGGGGCCTCAAGGATTTCTGCCTTTTCTGAGGGGGGAGGATAAGACAGAATCGTGGAGTCTTTTCCCTCTACTTCTGATTGTTAATAGTTTTATTGAGATGTAACTGTCAGAGCAGATACCACCCCCGCTGTTTGCAGCGTGCAATTCCAGGAAACCCGCAGAGTTGCACCGTTTGAGAACATTTTCTTCACTTCTAAAAGAAACCAGCACCTTTCGTTTTGAATCCTTTGGCAGCCCCTCATCTGCCTTCTAACTCTATAGATTTCCCTGTTCTGGACATTTAATGTAAGCAGATTCACACGATGTGGGCTTTTGTGACTGGCTCCTTCTGCTTAGTCCGACGTTGTGAAGGTTCACCCAGGTGATAGTGAGTATTAGTGCTCTGTCCCTTTTCACGGCTGAATAATATTCCATCCTGCGGCTGTACCTCCTATGTTTCTTGGCTCATCCACTGGGGGACATCTGGGAGATTTTGTTCTCTTGGCTACTGTGAATAGCGCTGCCTTACGCCTTGGTGTTCAAGCTTTTGAGTGAAAAATATGTTTTCATCTTGGCATTGTTTTGAGTACAGGAGAGACATAAGCCCCTGACATCAGTAGTCCCTGATAAGAACTCAGAGTTCACCACTTTGGTGATGGAGAAATCAGAAGCATCACCCTCCATCCAAAAACAGACCTCAGCCGCCCGGTGTGGTCGGAAGGCCTCCCAGCTCAGGATTGTTATGCAGCTTTTTAAAGAGTTTATCTTTACAATAATTTCGGAACCTGAGCATCAGCTTCTCCTAATATTGAGTCTTGTTTTCAGAGCAATTGTTTAAAAGGAAAATGGGTAACATACGTACGTGACACAAAATTAAAGATGCACAACAAATGTGTGTCCACTGGGAAGCTGGCCTCCCGCCCAGCCTGACCTCGTCCCGGGCCGCCGAGTTCTTGTCCCCACAGGCAGCCGTGTTGGCCGGCTTCACCCATCCTGGTTGCCGGCCCGCAGCTCTGACTTGGCTGGAAATGGATTTGCCAGGACCAGTGTGGGGCGTGCAGTCCAAGTTCCAGACGGACAAGGAAGGTTTTGGCGCACAGACGTTCTCTGACCTACGGTTGGGTTACATCAGGATAAACCCGTCTGTCCTCCTCAGCTTCGAGCGGCTGCGGTGAATGCCTGCACAGACTGCTCGCGCAGTTCAGAGAGGTTCACGAGGCGCGATTGAAATACAAGGTGAATAGTTAAACTTTGAAGATTCAGCTGGGGATTTAGCTCAGTGGCAGAGCACTTGCCCGGCCCATACGAGGCCCTGAGTTCCATCCCCAGCAACCAAAAAAAAAAAAAAAAATTCATTACAGTAAGTGACACATGCCATGAATTCCCCCCAAATCCTCCTCCTTGATTCAGACACACTGACCCCTTGCTCTGGCCGCTTTCCTCAGCAGCTGTGGAGTCCTCGTTCCTGAGTGTCTTCAGTTGTGCTGTCCTGGCTGCCTCTGTGTCCTCAACTGATTCAAATCGTTTCTCTCTCATGGCCATTTTGACTTTGGGGAAGCTGGATGCAGTTGTCACTAATGGTGCCAGTTTCCTGCCCTGCTGTGCTCTGGCCCTTACTGTGGTTATCACCCATGTTGTGCCATGAGCACCCTGTGCACTGCATTGTCAGCTTTTCTACCAGCCTGCACTCCTCTTGCCTTTGTTCCTTTCCTGTGCTTCCAATACCTGCTTAGAGCATCATCCATCTTTCTTCTCATCTGTGTCCTTTGAGGCTCAGATCACATGTCACTGTTTTGTAGAAGCTTCTCTTATTTGCAGCCTATGGACACTATACAATAGCTGTTATTGTTCCAGTTTGGCACTATGTATCAGCTAGCAATTGGTGTGATAATGCTGCATAACAAATTACTCCAAAAATTCAGCGGCTGATAATAGGAAGGTGGCTTGTTTCCTCCTTCTTGAGTTTCCAGGCTAGTTGCAGCCAGTCTGACTCAGGCTGCAGGTCAGCAGGGTTTGGCTCCAGACTGTGGGTTGGTTTCAGGTCTGCTTGACCTGTTTCATTCTGAGGCTCCGGTTCATGGTGATCCCTGAAGCACAAGAGGCCAAGTGTAACAAACTGAGTGCATTGGAGCCTCTGCTTGCTGCACATTCTATAAGCATCCACTGAGCAAACAAAGTGGTATCTGCCAACATATGGTTTATGTGCCAGCTCCTCCTCTCAACTGTGAGCATCTTACAGCTGGTGTCTGAGTCTCCTGTGTGGTCCCAGTACCAGTGAAGAGGGTGCCAGACTTTTCGAGGTGCAGAGCTGCCCCTGCTGTCCTGAGGTCATCTGCTTCCCGGTTACTGCCCTTGCCAGCAGCTGGTGCTGTCCATACAAAGCCCCCTTCGTCAGGGATGCCTGTAACTAAGTCATGTGCCCTCTTGCCCATGTGTTTTGCGGATCAGTATTAGTCCCTCTGAGCTAACTATTCTGATTGTGATATACGAAACAAATTCATTCTCTTGAGGAGAAAATGAGTCACAGAAGTTTAATTCTTTTGCCTCCTGATACTGAGTGGTGCCATATACATAGATGGTATCTTATCAGTGTTGGCCAGCTGAGAGGCAGAGCTGGGATTTTAGCCATCATCTAATTTGAGCAGCTTTGCATGCAGGTCACCAAAAGAGCATGTGCAGAAGTGCCTGGGGGTGCTTGCACACAGTAGGTGTTTTATTAATGCCAGCCAGCTGAAAGGCAGACCTGGGATTTAAAGCATTATCTCTGAGTCAAGCAATGTGTGCTGCAGGACACTAAGTGGGTGTGTATGGAAGTGTCTCGGTGGTGTTTGCACACAGCAGGAGCTTTACTGTGTTGACTAAAAGGAGTGGCTGGGATGTGAAGCAACATCTGCTTCAAGAGGCGAGGGGTGTGGGCCACCAGCAGGCAGGGTTGTGTGGGAGTGCTGGGCAGGGCTTGCACACAGTAGGTGCGGGGAGGCAGGTACTTCTTTCCATCCGCCTGTAGCTTCGCCTGGCTCCCTATCCCTGGCCTCTGCCTCCTGTTGGGAGCATCATTCCCCACCGCCGAGGGCCTCGGGCAGAGTACCGAGACAAGGTTGCCAAGAATGCAGATTTGAAACTGGAGATGTTTTTCCAAGAAGAAAAAGAATTTTTAAAACTTGGCCTGAGAGTTTACTTCAAGAAGAGTCTGTCATGACATTGCTTGGTTCTTTGCAGCTCCCCGCTTCTGAGACGCGGGAGCAGAGGTTAATCTGGGCCTCGGGAGCCACCCGTTTCCTGGGTGTCAGTAGACTGTGTTGAAGAGCAGCTTTAGAGTGGTGACCGTTTGTTGCAACTGCTGACGGTGTCCAATGTCGCTTTGCCTGGAGTCACGCATAATGACAGCCATGTAGAGGACATGTGTTGCCCTGAACTTCCCAGCGCTGCCACTGGGGACTGCAGTGGATGCCCCTGAGCAACGATTTCACTTTCCACAAAATTCAACCCTAGATCTTCCAGGACAGCCGGGGTGACGCGATCGATCAGGCATTGGGGGTAAAGCTTTGTTTCTGGTCTGACCTCTTCTGAAGAGCCCCCCCACTCACCCCTCGGGGTGCAGCTCGAGAGCACCTCCTCCTTGAAGCCTCCTGGATTGCCCCAGCCCCTCTGCCTGCACCTGTGCCCACTGGTGAGGGTGGCTGGGAGCCTTGGTCCAAGTCCGGGCCCTGGCAGCTGTGGGAGCTGGCCCGGCCCGTAGGCTCAGGTAGCGGCTTGCTGGCAGGGCTATGCGGGATCGCTCCCAGCCCGGGGCAGAAGATGACTCCAGCTTCCTCCTGGGCCTCTGCGGTGACGGGCTCACACTACACCTGCTCCTGTGTGTGGAAAGGTGGAGGGTCACTCAGTGGCCTCTGTGGCCTTCAGGCTGGTGGCTAGTCCCCGGGCTGTGGGAGCTGCAGTGGCCCTGGAGGGTGCCGAGGCTGCTCTTTGGGGCAGTGCCAAGCATTTGGCCAAGTAGTGGGATGAGGGATCCTCTGAGCCCTGGGCCACTTGGGTTCCCACTTTCCCGACAGCTGGGGGGCCAGGGAGAGTGGCTTCTTGGTCTGCATTGGCTCTCATCCCAGAACGGAGAGTAGCCGTAGCCCGAGGGAGCCCGTGGATGGCAGGAGATGGAGGGCGCCCAGAAGCGGGGCTGAGGAGTCCGGGTTCCCTGAGGGCCACCCCGCCCCTGCTGCAGGCATGGAAACATGTGTGTGGGGGGTCTTGCAGTCTGTCACAGGCAAGCACGGGGTAGTGCTGCAGACCTGCGTCCCCCGGCCCACTGCCCAACGCGCTCGGTGCCCACCTTCTCTTTTCCACCCGGCCCTGTGCAGGGCGGCACAGCCACTCCCACCCTCAACAGCTTTCCGTGACTCCCTATTGCCCCAAAGGCAGGAAGGCACCATTGCTAACAGCCTTCTCCGGTGGTCACAGCGCTTCTCCCCTGCCGCCCCACGTGGAGATGGATTCTCCTCACTGTGCGTGGTGAGAAGCATCACGTGTGTGCTTGCGCAGGGCTGAGCTGATGGGCTGAGCTGTCTCCCCACACCGCGCTCCCTCCACTCCTCGGCCACTCGAAGCCTCATGCCTTGCAGGCCCGTGTGGGGTCCCCAGCGAGGGCTGCGCCTGCGGTGGCTGCGGAGTGTGGAAGACAGCGGCGACCATCCTCGGCCACCCTCGGCTGCCGGAATGGCGCCTCTTCCTCCCTCCTCAGGCCCAGCTCTCGCCTCTGTGGCATCCTCCCTGTGTTCCAGCCCAGGGCCAGACGCCCGCCTCTCAGACCTGAGCTCCTGCTGCCTCCTTCCTCCTTGCCTCCCACCCTGTACGCCTTTCACACTTTAGCAGGAGTGTTTCCATCCCAGGCAGATGGGACCCTGCGTGTCTGCACAGGCGACGGCGAACCTTTCAAAGCTTTCAGTGATACGGATGGCGCGCTGTGGCGCTCCTGCTACACACTCACCCCCGCTGGTCTAGATCCTTGGCCTGAAGCTGAGTGCTGTCTTGGCCACCTTTGTTGGCACACCCCTGCTCCAGCCGGTCCCGGCCCTGGTCCCGAGCGTATTGACCGGCTCCTTTGTCTCTGTTCCTGGTCCAGGTTTCAGCTTATAATGAATATTGCAGTAATGACAATGACCGGAAGTGTGCTGAGCACAATGCCAATCATCATCTCATCTCCCCCTCAGCGTGACCCTGGGGGTGGGTGTGACCTTTGGCCCTGTTTTTCAGAGTGCTTCTAAGCCAGGACTCTGCCTTCTCACCTGGTATACGCAGGGGCCTCCCTGATCCCCAGGCCGGGTCAGTCCCCTCCCCGGCTCCCTCTGTCACACCTGTGTCCTCGTCGTCCATACCTGCAGTCACCAAGTGTGGGGGGCGCGACATCCGTGTTGGGGCCTCCACCTCCCACCCACTACACGCCTGGCTCGGCCTGGTCCTTTGCGCCTGCCGGGACTGCAGGGCACCTGGTGTTAGCTCAAGTTCAAGTCCACTCTGCACCATGCCAGGGCACAGCGGGAGTGCAGATTTGGGGAAAGGCAGGTGCATACAAGAAACAACTCTCTGGGCCATGCGCCTGCTTGGGCTCTGGTCTGTGTTGGGCTTTGTGCGTAGCGAGAAGAACGGTCTGCCCACGAGGCCATTTGTGTGCTCAGGACAGGTGGGCAGCCTCAGGATTGGCGCAGCTCCCCTGGGTGGCGGAGGGGAGGTGAGGGCTGGGACTGCTGTGCGCTGGAGCAAAACCTGCTGAAGAGGCCTTGGGGTTCCTCGGGGTTGGCAAGATGCATCGGCTAGCGGTCAGCCACTAGGGGCAAGTGACAGAAAGGACGACAAGGACGATGATGTGAAATTGGCCAAATCCAGAAGCCTGGCTTGTTTCCTCCTGATAGGAAAGGCCCCGCAGATCACGTGCTTTTGCCAAACGCGTGGGCGTCTGCAGAGGGAGCTGGCGATGGCCGACTGGAGACCTGGAGATTCCTGTCTTGGCTTGAGGCCCAGAGCCTGCCCTGCTCGCTGGCTTCTGGCCATGGTGACGTCCTTGAGCTGCAAGGAGAAGCCACTGGGAACCTGGTGGCGGGACTGACACATCACAGAACAGCTTTCCAGGGACAAGGGACAAGAGACAAGGGCTGGCACACTCGCCCGAGCTTTTGCCGCTCGATTCCGGCCTCCAGCTAAGGTGGCTTGGACAGGGCTGTAGACGGATGAAGTGGATCTGTGATACAGCATGGGAACAGGGACATTAGTAGGTGACAAATTTCCAGGTGACTGGCTTCTCCCACTGTGCTGTGGCCTCGCCCCTTAAAATGAGAGACCCACCGAGCTCTGCGACTGCCATCCATTTCTCCTGTGGTGTTGGCTTTGGGGGAGGCCCGGCCACTGAACGCAGCTATGGTTTCTCCTAGGCTGGCTGGAGAGAGAGGCCAGTGTGGAGGCCTCAGCCTCCCCAGCTCTGCTGTCGCCCGGGTCCCGCAGCTGTGGATGGCCCGGCAGAGTGTGCTTCTGTCTCCAGAGCTCAGAAACACGTCACCAAGTCACTGCAGATGGTCCTGCTCCCCCAGAGACGTGCTCCCTTGCAGCTCTGAGGCCCTAAATCCAAAGTCGAGGGGTGGGTGGGCTGGCTCCCCCTGGAGGCTGTGCAGGAGAGTAACTCCCAAGGCTCCTGGGCTGTGGCTGTGTCCTTCATGGCCTTCCGCAATGTGTCTCTGCATTGCCCTCTCTTTTCTCTTACAGTGACCCAGGTCCCATCTCAACCGGGGAGGATCTCATCCTGACTTCCTCAACTTCATCACTTGGGAAAAGACAAGTTCCAAATAAGGTCTCTGCTGCAGGATCCCAGCACAGGGTCTGGGTGTGGCTTTTTGGAGCCACCGTGTAGCCCACCCCAGAGGGGCTGGACAGAGAGAGGCCCAGTGCAGGTGCCATTTATAGACATGTGGGAGGTAGGGGCCAGCCCAGGGCTGGAGGCTGTGCCCAGAAGGGGGGCTGGCATCACTTACCAGGAGTGGTGCCACACTGTAGAGAAGGGTGACTTTTGGGCTGGGCCTTGGCCTGAGTGACTCTGTCTTAGAAAGCAGCAGTTTGCCCTGCGTTGCACTGTGCTGAGAATGAGTGCCAAGGTAGAATAGCTCCACGCCGAGTTCACGCAAGTAAACAGCCACCATCTGTCCATCAAGGAACCGCAAGGCACAAACTGATAAATAATTCATCGTGCCAATAAAAAATTAACTTATTGAATTAAATTGGGAGCACAGGGACACGGGATGTCAAATTACATCAGAGAAACCAGACACATGAGCTTGTCAAATGCCAGCAGCAGCCCCCGCCCCTGGGACCTTATGAGCACACCAAACTGGCAGGGTGGATTCACTGACCCACCACCTGGTCACCCACTCGCCACAGCCTTGCCCAGGACAATCTCCCGGTGGAGAGCCCCCTGTCCGCAGGCCTTCAGCTCAGTGCGTGTGGCACACATGGCCCACTTCAGGCTGACCCCTGGAAATTGCCTGCCGTTTGGGCTGGGACTTGGACATCCTCTTCCACCTGAAAGCTGTCCCTCCATGTCTGCAGCTTGTGGGTTGCAGTCTGTGACTGCTTCATCTCTTCCTGTCAGAGACTTCTCTGCACCAGGTATGCCCTCTGCCTTGTTCTCACTCAGCCTCTTTAAACTTGCCCACCGTGAACTTTTTCTTCCCCTTGTGACCCACATGTCACCATGTGAAGTGTGCTGTGTGACTCAAGTGTTGTCGATATTACTAATCAAGATTGGAATGGAATGAGAGGGCTTGAGATGGCTTTCATCTGGACACCAAGTGAAATCCAGAGTACTCAGCCAGTCAGAGCTGACATTGACAGAGTTGGTGAGTGTTTTGTTATTCAATAAATTGTGACACTGTGTGGACACGAACACATCCTGTCTATGTTAATAGTACAGCTGCCTCGCCAACGGCAGAGCGCCACACACGTGAGAGAGGCCCGCGCTGTCCCTGGTTGTTGCCCACTGGTGGCTCCATCCTTCTCTCCCTCTGCTCCTCCCATATCCACTTCCAGCCTCCAAGGAGGAGGAGTCAACGCCATTGTTGATCTCAGTGGTCCCCAGACCTGTGGGCACCACTGATGAGTGATTGGTCAAGAAGCCAGATGACCAAAGGCCTGAGGGGTGGTGTCCCAGCACCGGGGGATGAGGCTGGAGGGTGACAAAGCCTCAGGCCAGCAAGAAGGGCAGCAGTCAGGGCTGAGGTGTGTCCTGTGCCTGGAGGGAGGTGGCCTCCCAGCTGAGCGAACCTGTCTGAGTCTGTCTGTTGTTGCATTCAGAGCTTGCTGCCCTCCAGGTGGATGGCGAAACTCCAGATCTTTCTGGAGCTGGACTGTGGGTCACACTGGGAGAGAGGTGGAGAGCACCTGGGGAGGTGGCTGGGATGGGAGGGAAGCTGGACGTGGTCTTGACCAGCTGCCTGAACTGCTATCCCAGGGAGCCTGAGTCCCCGGGGAAAGTGGCTGTGTTGAACACATACATGAGGGGACTAGAAACTGACTTTCCTGTTTTCTGCCTGTGACTTCCCTCCTGGTAGCTGAGGGTTGGGAAGGGTTCGCTTCTGTAGCTTCACGTGAAGCATTGCCCTGAACTAGCCCTGTCCTCCAGGCATCAACCATCTCAGCAAAAGAAAACAAAAAACCCAAAACAAATGATGGGTATTAAAACACCACTTCGCGCCAGGCACAGGGACGCATGTGACCTGCCGCTTTGCACCTGGCTGTCCCTGCTGGCCCGGGACGGCACTCTGCCTCTCCGCGTTCCTCAGTGCTGTGGAGCCTGCCTCCACCCCGGCGTCCTTCCTTTTACTTCAGGAGCCTGCTGTTGAGTGGTCTTTCCTGTTTCCCAGTTTGGTGGCTGGTGCCTGCAGGCTTTAAGTTGCGTGTTTCCTACACACAGAATTGCTCGGTCAATAGAGTCACGTCTTTCAGGCTTCCACAGATACCGCTATGGCAGCACCAAAAGGCTGTTCTAGTCAGGAGCCAGGCGCAAACCGCCCAGCTCCCCGCACTCGCAGTGGAATGCGGGCAACCTTTTACGTCCTTGGTTCGAAGGTGACACAGGACAGCTGGGAGCCCCAGGGCTGTGCGCTCCTTCCTGCCTCGCACCCTCCGCTCCCCTGTTTGTGCTTCCGGGTTCCCGCAGGGTGCTGGCTTGTCGTATTTACCTGTGACTCACCTTCCCTGCCCCCACCATGCTGCCTCCACCCCATGAGACAACCTCTCTGGTGTGTAATGTATATTTTTGCCTCTGGACAGTGTATGCTGATCTTTCATGATATGCACTTTTTTGTTTGTTTGTTTTGGGTTTTGAGACAGCGTCTTCATGTGTAGCCCAGGCTGGCCTTGAACTCACAGCGATCCTTCTGCCTCAGCCTTCTGAGTGCTAGGATTACAGGTGTGTGCCACCAGGCTGGCTACTATGCACTTATTTTGAGTAAACTTTTAATAGCAGTGTGGCCTCTGCACAGGACATAGGCACAGAAAAAGACACAGCTCATACGTGGACGCTGTGAGGCTTCCACAGAGCTCGCTGGGCTGCGTAGCTGGGCCTGCAGACTGGGAAGCAGAATTTTCCCAGCATCCTAAAGGCCTCTCGTCGCCTTCCCTGATTTGTCTGTTCTACAGAGCCTGGTGTCTGGGCTGTGTCTGGTTGGGGTGTCACACACACTGTGGCTTTGTGTGAACGTGTGCAGACACGTGTAAGTTGCAGCCATGTCCGTGGTTACCTGTTTTCACCAGGTTCTGTTTTGAAAACTTTGTCCCTGCCGCTCTGTGTACATCTACTCTGCTGCCTCTAACTCCGGCATCACTGTACCCTCTGGTCTGACCCTAGGGAAGCCCCCAGAGTGCTACTGCCTCCCGGCACCTTGACATCGCCGCGGGGAGCAGGCTGTCCAGTCCCCTCGCTGTCCAGACTGCGGATCTCTTCGGCCCGCGTGGCCGGGCCTCCAGGCAGCAGCCCGAGTGGCCACTTAGCGTCAGTTCTGCTGGCTTCAGCCCAGTCATGACCCAGGTCCAGCCACACCATGGTGGCTGCGTGCAGCTTCTAAGCCTCCTACATGGTTCTAGAGAGGAGTCAGCCACAGGGTGACACCTTGTGGCCTTCCCTAGGGCAAGGACCCCCACGTGTGGCGGTTGTGTTGATTTGCCCCTCATGCCTCCTCTGTCCCCTGGTTATGTACACTTGTCCGTGCTGTCTCTGCGCTGTCTGTCTCTAGTTTGACGCTCATCTCAGCTGGGCCAGAGGTAGCGAGGCTCCTGTGCCCAGGCCTCCTCGTGCTGCATGGTGGTTGGGCTTGAGCCACCTTGCCGGCACTGTCCCTAGACAGGCAGAGACCTGGAGGCGGGGTCACGGAGTGGCAGGGCTGAGGGGGTGGGCCACCCCTTGGTGCATGTGTCTTGATTCTGAAGGCTGGGTCTGGGCGCCTCTTCGGCTTGTTGTCCTTCGTCCTCCCTGGACAGTGGCCCAGGATGGGAGCCGCATTCGCAGACGTGGGCTTTACCCCACAGGCCGTCAGGAGTCCGGCCAGACAGTGGGGCGCCATGTCACCATCACCATCCATCCCTGGTCGCCAATCAGCAGATGCCTAGTTCCGTCCGCTGATGCCTGGTCTCTGGTCTGAGTTGGTTCTGAATCAGGTTGGGAAAGTGGGTTCTGCTCCCTGGGCGGCTCCAGCACCAACAGCTCCTGGACCATACCTGGAGTCTTCACTTGGTCCCAGAGTCAGGGAAAGGGCTTCATGCCCATTTTCACTGAAAAACATTTAAAACCTGTAAACAGGTTGAAATACCAGAACTGTGGAAGTTTGTATTGTCTTCCCTAGACGCAGCAGCTTCTAACTTTTAACCACCACTGCCTCCTGTCTCTGTCTGTCTTTTGCATACACATACATACATGGTAACAACACAGAACACACATGCGCATACATATACACATAGAATACATAGACACGACACTTCCCTGTCTGCGGGAGGTCCATCGCGGGACCCCCAGGTGCCTGAAATCGGAGGGCACCAAGCCCTCTGCAGAGTTTTTGCCATCTACACACACCTATCATGAAGTTTGATTTATAAATTAGGCACAGTTGGAGACCAACAAGAATAACTAATCACATAGATTAATTATAACAGTGACAAACCGTAACAACAGTTATATGGAGAAGGTCTCTCAAAATACCTTAGTGTTTATTGCTGAGATTTCCCATTTAATATTTTCGGACTACAGTTGACTGCCAGAAAGCAAAACTGGTGGGACCATTGTGCCTACACACATAGCACATATATAAATGGCACATACATGTATTTGTGTATGTGTAACATGCGTCCATGCACACACACGTGTGCGTACACGCTGTTCTATTTGTGAGGCTTGTGAGAACCAGGAACAGACAGCATGGTGGTTCATCCTTAGCCCTTAGCCTGCCCCTCCTGGGTGCAGGACGTTCTCCTGGCCCAGCTGCCGCAGGGCTCCCCAGAGAAGCAGGACCGGTGGACTGCGTGTGTGTGTGTGTGTGTGTGTGTGTGTGTGTGTCTGTGTGTGTGTGTGTAGGAGACTGTTCTAAGGAGCTGGCTCACGCTCTCCACATCTGCACTGTGGGCTGCAGGCAGTGACCCGGAGGTCCCCAATGCCAATGAGCTGGAGGTGTCTGCTGGAGAAGTCCCTCCCCTAGGGCGGGGAGTTTATTTGTTCTGTCGAGACCTTTGCCTGATTGGACAAGGTCCACCCACCTGATGAAGAGCAATTGGCTTTACTCCAAGTTCTCCAATTTAAACACACTTTTTTTCTTTGGTTTTTCCAGACAAGGTCCCACTGTGTAGCCCAGAGTGGCCTCAAACTTGTAATCCTCCTGCCTCAGCCTTCTGAGTACCGAGGCAGGTTCTCTTGTTCTGCCACATGGGCACTGGCTGTCTGCCACTCTCAGGTCCACTCACTGCCCTTCCCATATGTGGCCCGGAAGACTGACCTTCAGGGGAGATCCCCAGGCGGCTGCCCTCTGATTTCTTGTTGGCTTCAGCCAATGGGAGGCCCCAGCAGGAGCAGAAGGCGGGATGAGAGGTCAGGACATTTCCTCCTTCCTCCACCTACTTGCTTCTGCAAATGCTGGGTCCTCTTCCTTGGAAACAGCTCCCACCTGGGAGTTCCTCTCATGGCTACAAACTTCCCTCAGTCATCTTTGCCTCTTTGAACTCAGGAGTTGTGACATTTCCTGCTGTTGAGCTGGAGAGTGTCACTGTCCCGGAGGCTCCCTAAAAGGCAGTCGAGCCCTGTGCTGAAGCCTGTGTGGCTCCCACATAGCACCTCAAGGAGCCTCCCCAAGCGAGCAGATGACCCTGGACTCAGCAGCTCCCGCTTGGAGAGGGGCATTCGCTGATCTTCCCTGAATTAAATGCATGATTTTCAAAGGACTTGAAGCCCTCAGATTAAAGATTTTTTTTTAAGATTTTTAAAATTACAAGGTTGCAAAATTATGTGATTATGTCACTGGCTAGTGTGAGTTCTTAAGTACATATGAGATGGAAATCAGAGCCTGCTGGCGACTGTCACCTTTGTCATCTCTTTTCTTCTAGGCCCACTAAAGGGGACAGTTCCTGTGTGTGCTTCCAAGATGTTACAATGGGCTGGCTAGGGGCTTCCTGCCTGCTCAGTTTGTGTAGAAATCACAACCCGGCAAAGTGTAGCTCTTTCACTGTTAGCTTCGAGTGCTCGGGGTCGTCAGCTCTTTTAGTGTCAGTGGCCCTCCTTGTTCTCAGAGCAAGTGGCTACCAGATCTCAGGCCCTCTTCTGCCCACAGGAGGTGGTGGGCCCTGGTAATTCTTCATTGCTCGCCACCATTCTCTGCTGCTTGATGCCTTCAGCGTTGCCAGCCCTGCTGCTTGTGGCTTTACCGTCACAGCTCCAGCCACTGTGGTATTATCAGCTCTTAGCGTACCGGCTCCTCAGGCTCTGCTCAAGGTAGAAATCACGAATGGGCAAGAACATGCCCTCTGGAAGGGGCCTTATTAGGACTTATGTTTCAGCATAATGGGAAACGATACATGCGCTGAGCATGCTAAGGACATGCAGAGGTTGCTTATAAAGAAAAAAGGTGAGTGCAGCACGCACACTTCCTGTTTGGCCATGGGGAGGGGAGGGCCTCACAAATCTGACTGTGGAGGCTGCAGAGCGGGGTCTTGGGACAGGTCCACGACTGAAGCCTGCTGCAGCTGGAGCAAGACTCTCTAGTTGCAGCCCTGGTTGCCTGAAGTAGCTGCCTGGCTCCAAGGTGTGTGGGGCAGCTGTGGAGGAAAAACAAAAAGACCTCTTGGGGAATGTTGGGCCTTTCTTTCCTGTCTCATTTTTTCATGTGTTTTTCATCCCCAAGTCTTGGAATTGCTGCCTGCACAGGCTCCCTGGCCGTCTGGGACCACGTGGATTTTCTGTAATGACAGCAGATGCCACGTATGGGTGGGCCTGTGTTTCCTTTTTGTTTTTCTGTGTTGTCAACATCATGCAGGTGGGTGGGCAGACGCTGCCTGGGGATGAGGCAGCCGAGCCCTGGGGGAGCGTGGGGAGTTCAGAGTGGGCATCCAGAGTGTCATGGGTGGGGACACTACTTTGAACTGCAGCCTGGGAGGTGATGCTTCTTGGAGAGAAGAGGGCACAGCTACTGAGGGGCTTTTTCTGGAGGGCGATGGAGCAAGCCCCTCTTTGCCTTGAGGCCCTGCCATAGCTCCCCACTACTGTAGAATAAGATCTGCAGCCTGCTCTGCCAGCCTCTGCCCACCGCGTGGCTCCCTGCCCACGAACGACGAGACTATCCAGAGTGGTTTATGGCTTCCTCGAGCCCTCGGGCACTTTCACAGCTCCTCCCTGCGCCCATGCAGCGTGCTCAGCCTGGGATGCTTTCTCTTGCCGTTAAACAATGTCAACACAGAGACAAATGTCAAGGCAAGCTGAGAGAGAAGCTCCTAATTTTGTTGGGGAGCCGCTAGTCCTGGGACCAAACCCAGGAGGTGGACAGCTCCTGGCTCTTTCTGGCTGTGTCCCCATCCTCTGATCCTCACTGGTCCAGCACCTTCTTCCAGTCCCTAGCTGTGCCCACCTCAGTTTCTTCATCTGTGAAAGGGGACGCTGATGCCTGTCACATAAGGTAAGAAAGTTGGGCTGTGCACAGAGCCTGCCTGTGGGCCAGTATGCAGGGCTAGCCAGTAAGCGGTCCTGCCTCTGATTCTAGGGCTGCGGTCTAGGCTAGAGCTTGACTCCCGTACCCGTCTAGGGACACATTTTGGGTGGCAGCAGGATCTTGGACTGGAGGCTGTGAACTCATGACCATGAGAGGATCCTCCAATCCCACAGACTTTGGAGATGGTTTGTCCCCACCTGTCCCCAGAGCCTGTGATGACACTGAGCCTGCAGGTGGCAACCAGCAAGCCCCTGCTGATCTTGGTTCTAAAGCATCTCCTGAGCTCTTGTGTGTGGCCTCAGAGGAGAGCAGCATCCAGGCTCCATCCTGGGCAGCTTGTGGTCCAGTGGGGGAAACAGATGTGCGACAAACAGGGACAGCATGGAGTGGTGGCACCGCAGGAGGCTGCGTGAGGAGGGGGTGTCCCACCCCTGAGGTGTGGGCTGTAGGCTGCCTTCCTGAGGAGGTGATGAGTGGGCGTCCATTTCTAAAATGAACACGGAGGCACCAGCTAGGGCCAAGGGGCCAGGATCTGTGGGCACAAAGATGCCTAGAGCCAGAGCTGCGGCGGTTGGAGCAGAGCGGTGGGAGCACAGGCGGTTGGTGTTGGATGTGTAGGACTTCCTGGTGAATGAGATGGCAGTGCTGTTGCTGAGGCGGGAAGTGTCCTGAGGTCAGGGCGGGGCTGAGCCTGGAAGCCACACCTCAGGTGTTTCTAAAGCAGGCTGACCCAAACTGCAGAGGAAGGAGGCCGCTTCATCTCTCAGGGTGACATAGGCAGGGCTGTGGACGGGGGCTTCCTCAACAAGTATTTCTTTCTCAGCACTCTGGAAGCTGGACATCTGACGCCAGGGTGTGAGGATGCACACAACCTGTCTCCACAGCAGAAGAGGAGACCCAGCTCTGGCCCATTTGTCTCTTTCTCTGTGGAGCACGCACTGAGAAACCAGCTTTCGTGTGTTTGAAATGTGCCGGTTATGTGATTGGCCCTCCTGGCAGGCTCCTGCCCCGGCTCCTCCTCTCCCCCACCTGGGCGTGTTGATTTCCAGCCTGGATGAGGACAATTGCACACTGCAGAAGACCTGCGCTTGGAGAGGCTAAAATACACTCTAAATGCACATTATTGTTATTTTTATTATAGGCATTGGAGCAAAGCCACTTGTTGAAAAGAGCTAATTTAGTTAGATCAGGAATAAGTGCTACTTGAGTTGAAAATTCATTCTCCTTTGTGATATATTTTCTTTGGGTATAAATCAGGAGAAGGGCTTTTAAAATATTTTTAGTACAAATGTATTTCAGTCATATGGCCAGTTACCTCTCAGCGCAGTTACCAAACGGGATCTCCGTGTGATTACTGAGATTGACTTGCCGGGAGAGCTCAGGAATCTTTTCTTGCTTTCAGACCATATTTGAGTTCATTGATTTGAAAAGGGAGAAGGGAAAATCACCCTTGACTTTGCATGGAAAATGATGTCCTGTGGGATGGCAGAGGGTCCTACGGCAGACCTGACCTCTGTCTAGGTGGAGTCACCAATTGCTCCTGTCGGTTCAATTCTCTCTGCCTTCTCATATCTGTCCCTGTCCTATTTATGGGATGGTGGAAATTCCAGCATCCCAGGTGCGACCTCCAAGCCTCCTGCTGAAGTCAAGTCTGCCTGGATACTAAACCCCTAGCCCAGAACTGATGACTGCACCATATAGCTGCTGCTATTCCTAAGCCCGGGCAGACATTGCTAATTGACCAGGCACACTTTCCCATGAAACCTTGCTCTCAGCAGGAAGATTCTGGCAGACATTACCAATGGATCAGATGCATCCTGTGGGTGGAAACTATTAGCTGTCCCTGCTTGAAAACACAAAGGAGATAGACAGGAGGAGGATGGAAGAAGCTGAAGGTGGTAGAGCTCAGAGCTGTGCTGGAACACACATTACATCAAACTCACCGTGCTAATTATTTTTAAGTGCACAGTTCAGTGGCATTAAGCATATTGTTATGTGGAAACTCTTTCTATCTTATAAAACAGAAACTCCTTTTGGTTTTGAGACAGGGTCTCACTGTGTAGCCCAGGCTGACCTCAAACTCACTACAGTCCTCCTGCCTCAGCCTCCTGAATTATGGGATTACAGGCATGCACTACGGTGCTCACATAAAACGGAAACTCTGTGTGTCACTCACACTCCATTCCCCTCTTCCAGCCCCCACACCAACCTCTGTGCTTTCTGTGTCCATGATTTTGACTTATCTAGGTCCCTCAGTCCTATAGTCTTTTTTCTTTAGTGACCGACATATCTCACTGAGCATAATGCCCTTGGGATTCACCCATGTCCAGCTTGTGTCAGAATTGCCTTCCTTTTTTTAAGGCTGCATAATATTCCATGACATGTATGAACCACACTTTGCTTAGAATTCCCTGTTGGCAGTCATTGGTCCACGGTGGTTTCGGATCTTTTATTTTCTACCCCTTAAAAAGCCCTTCCCATCTCATTCATCCCTACAACAGCCTTCTGAGCAGGTATGAGGAGTGAGAGCAGGTGGGAGGAGGCCCTGCCGGATCAGCTGTGGCTTTCCAAGGGACAGTCTGCCTATGGTGAAGTCTTCAAATGTTTTCCAAGAAACAACGCTCGGCCATAGTTGTGTCCCTCAGTGTGCTCCAACAGGACAGAACCAGGAGGTTCTCCCTGCTGGTGTGATTTAGTAAAAGAAAGTGCCTGGTGCGATTACGGAGGCTGAGCAGCCCCACGATCCCCACTGTGAGCTGGAGCCCAGGAGTCGGGGGTGCCAGGCTGTGTGGCCCTGGGAGCCAGTGTGCTGGCTGCAGATCCTAGCCTGGGTCTGGGCCCGAGTGCGGGGCAGGAGGTTGGCGTCTAGCTCAAGGAGGCAGGCGGGGAGCGAAGTCACCCTTCTTCCTGCTAACCCTTCTCTCCGCCCTCCATGGCTGGGAAGACGCCCTCCTACTTGGGGAGCTGTTTTGCCAATTCCACCAATTCAAATGCTACTGTCTTCCAGACAGCCTCCCAGACACAGAAATACTGTACACAGCTATCTGTGTCCCCTCTGCCCTGTCAGGGTGGCACGGAATCGCCACCCTGGCGGCCCAGACAGATCACACTCAGTCACAGATGTTGTGTTGCCTGAGTGCAAAGCTGCGGTGGAAAAGTTACCCCAGGAACTACTCTACCTGGGCTTGGGCTTGCGTTTGGCTGATGCTAAAAATCAGCGATTTATTTCACTTATGTGCGAAGTTTTGCTACATAGAGGGGGAAACGAATTGATGCTTATTGTTGTGGGCTCCATTTGTGAACTCTGTATTGTAGTAAAATATCCCCACAGCAAAGGGTGCAGCTCGGGGCTCCACACAACCCAAGCCCCGTGTCGCTGCCCCAGAAGCATGAGCCTGCTCATCTGGTGTCCTCGGCGGTTTCCTTTTGGATCTGAGCTGCGCCTTCCCTGGTGTTGCCCTCGCATTTGGATTTCTGCTCTAAGTGTGTCCTCTCTAAGTGGCTTTTCTGCTGGGTGCTTTTACTCCTAGGACAAGAGGCTCTTGTTGTGAAAGCAGCGAAGAGCTTGCTGTAAGAAAGGCCAGCGGAAGCAGAGCAGACAGGGGCCACGGGTCACTGTGAAAATATCTGATTTTCTAGAAAAGATAAAACCATCCATCATACATGTCTCGGGGAGGAAGTCAGGTTGGTGACCATGACAGACGATGAGGTCTGGGCTCAGACACACAGCCGGCTCTTCTGGATAGAACCAGCCGGTGCTGAGCCCGCGTGGGGTCGGCCCTGAGCTTGGCTGGGGCACGGGCGTGAACCAGGCCTGGACATTGTGTTCCTTTCCTGTGGCTGCTGTGGCAGACGACCACAAATGCATGGCTGAAAACAATAGACATTTATTCTGTTGTAGTTCAGGAGCTGGAAGTCCAAAGTCAAAGTGCTGGCAGTATTGGCTCCTGTGAGGGCGGCCATGGGCAGAATCTGTGCAGGCCTCATCTAGCTCCTTGTGCTTTGCTGCACGGGTTTGGAAATGCAGGACTGCAGATCCCTCCTCCTTCATAGGATCCCCTCTATCTTCTTTGTTGTGTCTTATAAGGACCTGGGTTGGGATTTAGCCCCCCCAAAATTCACATTGCTTTTGAGATCTGTAGCATCCTCTCTGCAGAGATCCTGTCTCCCCATAAGGCTGTGCTCAGAGGTCCAGGAATCAGGACGTGACACACCACTCTGAGGGATGGTCTTAGTCACTTTTCTTGTTACTGAGACACCATACCTGGCCCCACAATTTAAGGTTGGGGAGAATTAATTTGGCTCACAGTTTGTAGAGGTTTCAGCCCACAGTCAGCTGGCTCCATGGCAGGGCCGCATGGCAGAGGGGCCTGGCGGAAGAGAGCTGCTTACTGTATGGCACACAGGAAGCAGAGATAAGGGAGGAGCTGGGACAGAGATGAACCTTTCTACACTACACCCCCGTGACCCCCTCTTCCAACCAGTCTTCCTCTCCCAGCATCACATTCAGCTATAAACTCAGCAGTGGACTATTCCACCAACAAGTAGAGCACCCCCGTGAACCAATCGCCTCCCTAATGCCCCACTTATGAGCCCCCAAGGCTCTGGGAGGACATCTAGATATAAACCACCATATCCACAAGCCAACCTACTGCAGACGCCCATTCCCTATACCAGCCCTCCAGCGTGATGGGATGGGCCCGACCAGCACCCAGTAACTAAGCCAATGCGGAGGAGGTGTGTGCCTCTGAGCAGGGCTGCAGGGAGCTTGATGCAGGAGGACTCAGGACCATTCCCAAGGGCCTGCTGGTGTCGGAAGCAGAGTTTGGGGTGCTGCATCACTGGGCGAGGGGGAGCATGGCACCATCCCAAGGTTTGGGGTCTGTCACTCTCTTGTTGGGGGAGGGCAAGAGTGGGGCAGAGGCGGTGCTGATCCGGACTGGGGAGAAGCTGAGAGCCTGGCTCCTAAGGGCTGAGGAGGGGCTCTGGGCTTGGGTGGGCTGCAGTGGGAGTTCAAGCCTTGGCCCCGACGACTCGGGGGTCACAAGACCTGGCACCACACACTCCCCGTCTCGGAGCCTTGCTCTCCTCTGTCAGATGGGGTGACAGGAATAGTGGTCACATCTGAGAGGGGAGCCAAAGAGGGTGAAGAGAGGAAGGGGCGACATGCTGTTATGGTTTGTGTCTAGATGTCCCCCCAAACCCTCATGTGGTAAGAGATAGCTGGATCTAGAGTGTGTGATTACTAAATTAATCCATTGATCGGTTTGGCATGGTTCTGCTGGGATCAAGGATGTGAGACTGAGATTGGGGGTGGGAGTGTGGGCCGCCCTGGAGACGGGTAGCCTAGATAAAAGATACAGGAAGAAGCTAATTAGCTGCTTGTTTGCATTGCTTATATGCATACATTCCTTGCATTTCCTCCTTTACTTTGCTGCCGGTCGGCTGCGGTCCGCCCTGCCTCTGCCATGCCGCCCTGCCTCGGACCCAGCCGACTATAGACTGAAACCTCTGCAGACTGTGAGCTAATAAACCTTTCTTCCCCTAACTTTGGGTGTCGAGTGTTCTGTCCCAACAACGAGAGAAAAGTAACTAAAACAAGGTGACATGCTGACCTTTAACACTTGTCTGCTGCTGGTGTATTTTCTACTCTGTGTCCCTAGCTGGTGCGGCACAGAGCCCGAGAAGAGGCAGTCAAATGAATGACAACAGCCCGAAGCACATTTCTTTCTTAAAATAAAACACCCAGGTTTATTGAGGTGTAACTCACATACCATAAAACCCACCCCTTTTAAGTGCGCCCTTTGGTGATTTTCAGTAAATTTATGGATTTGTGCACGCATCCTGCATCCAGGTTTAGAACACAGTCTGCAACCGACCTGCACCTGGCTGCTGTCAATCCCCATTCCTCAGGGCCCTAGCAGCTGCTTCTTTGGAAACAATTCTGTTCATTTGTCTTTTCTGGATATTTCCAATGAATAACCACACACTCTGTAATACTTTGTGTCCTGTATTCTTTCTCTTGGCAAAATGTGTGTGTGTGTGTGTGTGTGTGTGTGTTACTGGGGACTGAACTCAGGACCTTTACACTGAGCTACATCTTCCACACACACACACACACACACACACACACATTTTTATTTTTGAGACAAGGTTTCACTAAGTCTCTAAGTAGCCCAGGCTGGGCTTGGATTTGCCATCCTCCTCTCTCAGCCTCTCAGAGTGCTGGATGACAGGTGTGTCTGCTTGGCAGATGTCTGAGGTCCATCCGAGTTGAAGCTTGCTTCAGAGTTCCAGTCTTTCTTGTGGATCATTCTTCATCGATGCATCTGGCACGATTGATTCATTTCTCAGCTGATGGATGTTCAGGTGGTTTCCAGGTCTTGCTGCTGTCCGTGACTCTGCTAGGAACAGTCGGGCGTGTTTGGATGGATGTGTGTTTATTTCTGTCAGGCAGATTCTTAGCCTGGAGTTGTCTCATGTCCCTGTGAAATGGGCACTGCTAGCATCACCCCGCCCTACAGGTGAAGATGGTGAGGCTTGAGATTCTCTGCTGTGTCAAGCTTCATGTTAGTGTAAAAACTACCAACTTTCCCCCAATGTGGCTGTGCCATTGTAACTCCCACCACTGTGGGTGAAGTCCTGTCTCTGTTAGAGTGAGGTATTTCACTTCAACCCTCATAGTTACCATTTGAGTGATTTTCTTTCTTCCTGGGGATTTAACTTACTGCCTGCCTGGAGTCATTTCCTTCCCACCTTATGTGCTTTCTTTAGTATTTTTTGCAAGGGAAGCCTACTATTGAGGAACTCTGTGTCAATATTTGTTTTTCTGGAATGTCTTTATTTCACTTTCACATCCACCAGTTGTTTTTACTTTCAGTTTTGAAGGATAGTTTTGCTGGGTATAGAATTTCACACTCGACAGGTTTATTTTTGTCTTAGCATTTTGAATACATTCTTCACAGCCTGCCGCCCTCCTTTCTTTCCTGGTGGAACACTAACGGCCCATCATATTGTTGTTCCCCATACGTGATGACTTGTTTCCCTCTTGCTTCCTCTGTGACACTGTCTGTCTTTTAACTGTTTGGTTATGATGTGTTTAGCCCACTCGGGGGGCTCCTGAATTTCTTGGATGTTTATATTGAAGATTTTTCATCAGTCTTGCAAGAGTTTTGGCCATTGTCCCTTTAAACATTTTTGGCCCTTCTTTCCTCTTCTTGGGGAGTCTCATTACTTGTGTGCTGCTGTGTGGTGGTGTTTGGCAGGTGGCCACAGCTGCCCAGTTTTCTTCATCTTTTGTTGTCTCTGTTCTGCATCCTGGAGAATTTTTACTGCTATATTTTCATTTCCACTGATTCTTCTGCTGTCTCAAATCTGCCGTTGAGACCCTTCAGTGAATTTTTCCCATTATATATAGTCTTCACTTCCAGACTTCTATTTGGTTCTTTTACATTATTTTCCCTTCTTCTTGGCCTCTTTATTTATTGATTATTGTCATATTTTTCTTTAATGCCTTGATAATATAATAGTTTTGTTTTGTTAACTACCAAATTCAAATTCTGGACTCTTGCAGAGACTGCTGCCCTCACCCAGAGTATAAGTCATATTTTCCTATTTCTTTGTAAAGTTTCACATATCTTTTGGTTGAAAATCGGACATCTGAGGTAAGATATTGTGCCAATGGATTTTGATCCTCCCA
Source organism: Hystrix cristata (assembly GCA_004026905.1). NCBI lineage: Eukaryota > Metazoa > Chordata > Mammalia > Rodentia > Hystricidae > Hystrix > Hystrix cristata. Next base: position 92,859 of record PVJO010003239.1, on the reverse strand, counting down.
TGGAAGATAGCTGCTGCTCTTTCCTGTTTGTTCGTAACCTGCCTGGCCTAAATCTGTGGACTCTGTCTTGTTTGCTGTGTGTAGTTGCTAACGCTCAGGTTTTCTCTAACTCTGGTTTTTGTTTCTGAGCCTGGCTCCTGCGCCTCTGTGGTCATAGCTTAGCTGTTGGCCAGTGTTTGATCAGAGGTCATCGTCTCGCGCTTGCCCTACTTAGCCTTCTATACACCGTCAGGCCTTTGTGTAGGAGGGAAGAACAGTCAAAGTTCAGGCTATTTTGGAATCTTTCTGGCTTTTATTTTCACTAGGTCTTTCATACTTTCTGTGTACGCACCTAGCCTTGGGGTCAGTGTGGATCCTTTTCAGTCCCTGTTACACACGTGTTCAGCCTCAGCCCTTCTACACGGTTCCTTGCTCACTTTCGCTGATGATGCCGATGCCCATGTTCACCCCGATTCTGGACTGTGTGATCCACCTTCAACCGCAGCCCTGCAGCTGCTGGTCCTCTGGGCTGGTTCTACCCCAGGGGTCTCCAAATCCACCCAGCTGGGAGGGTGCTGTGGAAATGGTGCTAAATCTCCCAGTTTCTTCCTAAAGTTCAGCAGTTTTCAAATACAAACACTTCTCAGATTGGTGTACACTGTTGGATGATTTCCTGAAGGTGGAAATAGTTGTTTTTGTTGATATTGTGCAGCTTTATGGCTGACTTTTAGGGAGAGGACTTGCCAATTGCCCACTTGACCATCACTGGGCGTTCTGTGACTGGGAAGTGTGGTGGGCAGTGATGAGGGTCCCAGGTAGGCTAGAGTCAGCAAGACATGGTTGCTTATGAGGCTGGAAAGTTTGCCCAGGGCTCAGCGAAACCTCATTTAGCAGAGGAGGAAAATGGTAGCATCCCTGGAGAAGGGAGTCCCCCAAGTTTTTAAATTCAGTCTGTAGAGATCATATTGGGACCTGAGTCTCCTCACTCTCAAACCAGTGCCCTCTTCCTTCTACCATATTGCTGGTCACATTAGTAATTATAATTCAGAAGCTCAGATCTGGAAGTTTTCAGTACAAAAGTTACACCATCTATATGCTCAGCTACGCACCCACTTACCTACCTATCCATCCATCCATCCATCCACCCATCCACTCATCCCACCCATCATCATCCATCAACCACCCACCCGGCCAACATTTTACCCTCACATCTACCTGTCCATCCACCCCGCCTCCTGCCCACTTGTTCACTCAACCATCCACTCTAAATCTACCTGTTCATCCAACTACTACTCCTCCATCCACCCACCCACCCAGTGATTCCTGGTCGAGAGTCCACCATGTGCCCAGCGCTGTGCGGGGCTCTGGAGTCCAATGGTGAGCAGAAACTGATGCTATCCCGTGGCTGCATCATCTCAGAGTGGGTGAAATTTTGTCTCAGGAAAGGGCCTTGTGAAAGTCAGTTTGAAGAGGAGCTTTTGCTGATCCTTTAGCCTTGACCAAGGCAGTAGCCCTTTCAAAGAAAAACAGAGTTTCAGTTAACCCTCAAGCAGAAATTCTTCAAACCATGATTTTAAGCGAAAATTTTATCTGTGAGAATTTTAAAATTTAAGTGAAATGTCGACGTCATAGTCAATAATTGGGTAACAGAATTTTGATTTCTGAAATGAGTCTTATAGGCAAAAACACTGCAAGGCTTATTTGATGATGTCTGTTAGCACAGTAGGCTTCGCGCCCTGTCTCCCAGTGAACCCAGAGCCGCGGGCCGTGGCCTCCCCTGAGTGCGGAGCGCGGGCGGCAGGAGTGCAGAGATCAGACACTTGCCAGTTGCTTTTGGCGGCCTTGCCAATGCCGAGGAACCATATGGAAACCAAGAAATTCAGCAAAAGATCTGGAGGCTTTGTCTATGTGACAACAAGTACTCTGATATTTGGAAACAAGAGAGCTTTGACTAAATCTTGAGTCACCCTCTGGGAGTTCCTCACTGGAACCTCAGGGGAATCTGTGTTGTTGCCCATTTTATCTTGTTCTTCTGTTTTCCTCCTGGATGATTCATTCGACCATCACTCCCCAGTCGTTGCCACTTCCGCAGTCCTCCCAGCGCCTCACCAGCATGGCTGTGGTGATCAGCGAACGTCCACACGCTCCGCTGTCTCCCCGCTTCCCTGCAGGCGGACAGAAGCCAGGAGCCTGGGCTCTGGCCAGAGGGAGGTGGATGGACAGCCTGACCTCCGGCTCCATCCTTAAAAACTTCCCAGGACTCTCCGGCTCCTGTCATGTGGCCTTAGCACCACGTGTTACAGGAAGGAGGAGGGACACCTGAGTTCACTGCAGCAGACTTTGTGAGTGAGGGAAGTGACATTCCTTGCGGCACACCGAGCCTTGGGTTCGTGTGTTACTGCAGTGCATCCTGGCCTGTACTGACTGACAGCTCCAGGGCAGACAGCTTGGAGGCTCTGTGCTCACAGCTGCATCAGGCACCTTCTCTTCAAATGTGTCCCCTGCCCGGCATCACTGTCTCCAAATGCTTCAAGGTGTCTGGACTGTTCCCTCCTTCTCACACTGCACACTGAGTGTTGTGAGTCCCCACTTCCGTCCCCTCCCCTCCACCCTCCCCACTCCTAGACCAGCACTCTGGCTTCTGCTTGGTCTCTCCCTGTCCATTTTCGCTCCAGCCTTTAGAAGCTACCAGAAAACTTTCTGAAACACAATTTTGACCATATTGTTCCTTTTTTTGAAAATCCTAGAAGGTTCTCCTCAAGCTCAGAATGAAGTACAGACAATTCAGTACTGAATTCATTAGCTTTTCATCACTGGGACAAAATACCTGCCCTACACAGCTTAAAGGAGGAGAGATTTATTTGGTTCACAGTTTCTGAGTGTCAGTACATGGTCAGCTGGCTCCAAGGCAGGAACATCAAGGCAGAAGGGTGTGGCGAAGGAAAGCTGCTCACCTCACGCAGCCAGGAAGCAGAGAGGCACAGAGCCAGGAGAGGGCAAGGAGCTGGGGGCAGGGTACACCTTCAAGGCATGGTCTAGTGGCCTGCTGCCTCCTGCTGGGCCCCACCTGGCACACTCAGCTCCACACGCACCACTAGATTAAGCCTCTGGGGCCAGCACCCTCATAATCCAGTCAACTCTCAGCCCACCCTCCACTCACGGCGGGTCCAGCCCTCAGTACACGAGTCTCAGAACCCGAGACCTGCAGCCTCCAGGCCGACCTTTCCCTCCAGCTGCACAGCCACCGCTCTGCACCCCACCCAGCAGGCTGGCTGCTGCTCTTTGGGAGGTCACCAACCTCTGTGTCTCTGTCCCTCTCTGTTTTCCTGCAACCAGGTCCTGACTCATCACTCCCAGCCTGCCTGGATGTACTTTTCTCGGATGCCAGCACCTCAGGCAGAATAAATTCTTCCCTCTCTCTTCCTTCCATCGCACTCAGCACATATTTCCATAATAGCTTGTGTTCTCTGGGGTGTTTGTAGCTGTTAAGCAGAAATAAAGAGCTACAGGGTCAAAAAGTTGGGGGAAACAATGGAATGAATCAAAGTTGAAATGGTTTTTAAACCACAGAATATTTCAGTCCTTAACATACTATCGTCAGGTGACTGTAAGAGGGGCACATAGTCAGTGGCTCTTTCTGGAGTTAGTGATCTGTGGGAACCCTAGCATAGTCCCTCTTCTCACTTTACAGATGGGGAAACTGAGGCCCAGGACACACAGCTGGCAAGGAGCCATGTGGAGAGAGCCGGAAAAGTGAGAGGAGGCAGAGAAGTGCCTGCTGGGGTGGCCACAGTCCCCACAGAGCGTGATGACTGTCAGGTGTGGGACTTCCTGTTTGGCTCCCACTGTGAGAGGCATGGCTGTGTGAATGACTGCATACCGCGTCCCAGCTGGGCATCTGCGGACTGGACCAAAGACTGCAGAGGGGACCTTCAGGGATGCTTGCCTCATCCCGTAGAGGGCGTGTGTGTAATGCTGACGGGCCTCCCGGGGGGCGATTCCATTATCGTCCCCTGTGGAGGCCCAGTTTCTGCAGCACACCCCACACATTCCAGATGTTCTGAGCATCATGCGGACTCCGGGTGTCTGTGTGACACACCTGGCTTGGATATGGTTGGCTGTGCTCCCCAAGGGTCTGCTGCGATGGCGGCTTGGTCCCCACTACTGAGAAGTGGCGCGGGTGCACATGCGGCGAGTAGGAGATCCTTAGGTCCCTGGGGTGTGCTCTTGGAAGGGACTGTGGGGCCCCAGCTGTCATTGTCCTCCTGTCCCCCCTTCTCCTTGCCTGCAGTCTGTGCCTCTACCAGAGTGTGAGCCCTCGAGGGTGGGAGTGGCCTGGTGGCTCCCTGCCATCTCCCTGGGGCCCGGAACAGTGCCAGGTTTGCGGTAGGTGCTCAGTAAGCATGCGGCGGATGGCAGACATGAGCCAGCCCCTTTGCGGTGCATTACTAGGCCTCCCACCTCAGGGTCTGGCTGGTCCACAGAGGACCAAGTAGGGGACAAGGGGACAAGTAGTCCCTGCCTCTGCGCCAACGCTGGCCCGAGTTCAAGTTCCCATCTGCTGTCCTTGCTGCCTTTCGCAGTCGCCCCAACACTCTTGATAATGGATTGTCACGCTTGATCTTTCTCCCACAAAGCCTAACCTCTGACCCCTTGGTGGTGCCGAAAGTCATTAGGAGACTTCCCTGCAATTCAGCTAGCTCTCCTCGCTGTTCACACTTTCCTGGGGGAGGAACAGAGCTTCTGAATTGGGCTGGAGTGAGTTGAGGGCAGCCCAGTCCTCTGTGCTTCCTCCCACCGGACCCTGTGTGCTAGTTGAGCAAGGACTCCTTACCCGCCAGAGGCAGGCCCTGCTCACAGAGACATACAGTTTGAGTGCTGCCACATTTATAAAGATAGATTAAAATATTATCACTAGGGATCTCCAAAATTTTAGAAAAGCTGGAGACATTTAATGAGGCAGTGGTATGATTAAACACGGAAAGATAAAGTGCTTTTTCCCTTCTCTGGGTGTGGAGCATGTTGAGAGACAGGCACTCGCAGCTCTGAAAGCCTGTGAGCTTGCACCCAGTTCTACTGAGCCCCGCTCACCTCTCGTAAGAAGCATCACTCATTGGAGTCTTACTGTGTGCTGGGTCTTTGGCATCTACTCCCTCCTGAATCCTTCCCCCTCCCCCCAGATTAATTTATGTTTCACTTTTTCTATTTTTTATCCTATTTATTATTTCTTCTTTTTTTAAAATTTTGGGGCAAGAGCCAGGCATGATGGTGCACACCTGTAATCTCAGCCCTTGGGAGGCTGAGGCAGGGGGATTGCAGCGAGTTCAAGGCCAGTCTGGGCTACACAGTTAAGTTCAAGGTCAGCCTGAACTACATAGTGAGATCCTGTCTCAAAAATAAAAAGAAAAACATTGGGGGACCAGATCTCAGTAAGTTGCACAGGATGGCCTGGAACGTGGGATCTTCCTGCCTCAGCTTCCCAAGTAGCTGGGATCACAGGTATACACCACCTTGTAAAAAGTCGTGGTCTGAGGCCGGGGCGTAGCTCAGAGGCAGGGCTCTTGCTTCGCCTATGCAGAGTCCCAGGTTCAAGGGGCGCACATCTAAGCTGGGTGCACATCTAAGCCACCCCGGGTTGGGGCTTAGGGATGGCAGAATACTGGGGTTCCAACCCCCGAAGACCCGGGTCAGGACACAGGTGTTGGCTCTAGTGTGGGACTGGCTGGGAAGATGAGGTCAACGTGGTGACTCTCACACTTGGGGGTGAACTTGGGAAGGAGCGTAGATGCCATCACTGTTACTGTCCTTCCGCGGCCCGGACAGCGACTCTGGGGTCCCTTAGGTGCCCAGACCCGTCCTTGAGCGCCCGCTTCCCACCGTCACCATCCACCCGGGTGTCTCCTCCATCAGACTGCGGGTTCCTAAGAGCAGGGACTGGCAGTGACCCTGCCTGGAGCCTGGTGTGCAGTGCGGAGCCGGCGTGGAGCTGGTTTCCTGGCCCAGTAGCCCGGCACTGTGGATCACCATGTGGTGTCACCAGCAGGAGAAGGTGTCACATTTGTCCAGTGTGTGCTGGGTGCTGGAGCCCGGCGTCCATACCGGGCCGGCCTTGTGGCACCTGCAGGGCTCTGTAACCAGTGCTCCATCTGCCCTGAGTGCTCTGGTGTCTGCCGAGCCTTTGGCCACCTCCCCGGACCACCGACCCTGCTCTCCTGTCCCTGGAGCCACTTTCTTCTACCTGGCACGTCGGACGGAGTGCCCTGAGGTCAGCTAGCTCTCCTTGCTGTTCATACCTTCCCACATCTTCCTTGCTCCTGTGTCCCCAAGTCCCAGATGTGGGTCACTAAAGAGGATGAGTACAGAGAAGGGGCAGTGGCTGGGCGGGAGGGCACAGGTCCCTGCAGGTTTCCCTCCACCCTCTCCCACCCTCTCCTTCTCTGTCCCTGCTGGCCGGCTCCTAGCCACCTTGGCCTTTCTCTGGACTGGAGGAGTAGCCCAAGTGTCTTCCTGCACCAGTCCTCAGAGTAGCCAGGATGAGGGCTGTAAACATGCCAATAATCTCACTCCCTGCGTGGAGTACTCTGGCGACTTTCCATCAGCTGTGAGTACAAATCGGCTCCCTCCCGCCACCCGATCCTGCGTTCTCAGCCCCACATCATCTCCAGGAATGGGAGGCCTGGGGACTTCCCTGGTTCCTAGTGCCCCTTCTCTCTTTAACAGATGGCAGCTTTATTTCCTCTGGGGAACTCGATGGTGGTTGAAATCAGTTTCCCAAGTGAGCGTCTGTTCTTCCGGCTGGGACTTAGGCTCCTGAGCACGGGGCCCTTGTCCTACTGCTTCATCACTGTGCCCCGTGTCCAGCTGAGACTGGAAACAAATGATCTGGGGGAGTAACAGTGGCTCTGAGCTCGGATTCACAGAAGGGACGAGCCAGCCCTGTTCTTGTCCGCATGTGGACAGAGGCAACAGGGCTCCGGGATGAGCCTAGCAGGGCGTCTTGCCACCTGCACTCCAGGCCTACATCCTGTCTCCAGTCTGGGGGCGCCTCAGTGGCATGAGCCTCTGGCTCAGCTGAGCTGCTGGTGGGCAGCTGGGATCTGAGTCCCAGAAGGGTGAAGTCTCCAAGGGCCCCACACATGGATGACACAAAATTCGCGTAGTGCTGAGAGTGGTCCCAAGGTCTGAAAAGAGGGCTGGAATCTGGCCTCCACAAATGCCTGCAGTTGGTCGCTGAACTTCTCTGAGTCCGTCCCCCCATCTGAAATGGGACACCACCTGGGAGCCAAGACCCGTCTTCTTTTCCAGCCTGCAGGGAAGTGCCCCGAATGTAGTAAGTGCATGATCACTTGTCACAGGTTTCTTGAAAGTAATACTTAGAGGCTTCTTTTATTTAAAACAAAACAAAACTGCCAAACTTTGGACAAGACTTGAGGGGATTGTGCAACCCCCTTCAGTTTATGGTAGGTGAGCTGGAGACTCAGAGAGTCTGGGAAAGGTGCTGGGTGAGCTGTGTCCAGCTGGGATGGAACTGTCTCCCCTGGAGGCCCCCCCCCCCCACCGCCAGCCAGGGCTCCTGCCAGCTCCATGGGGTCCTCTCCCTTCAACTCCACCAAGATCCTCACTGTTCCTATATCCTGTGCCAGAACAGATGTTCCCACAGCTGCTCACAGCTCCTTACTGCTCCTGACCTGGAGTCTGAACCTGGCAGACTTCACGTCACAGAGGATGCGAGGCCCCACCCTGAGGGAGGTCTTCTCAGATGTCCATCCAGGCCCTCCATCGCTGCCCCTAGTGCTGGGAATGGGGAGCCCTGGTCCCTGCTTCCTGTGCTGTGGGATATCATTTCCTGGCCAGCACGCCAGCTGCCTCAATTCCTCAGGGGTCCAAGGGAACTCCATTCCCTGTCTTCCCCGGTGCTGGAGGCCTGGGGCCTTATTCTTGCCCTGCTCTTTCTCTGAAGAGGCCCAGGTGCGAGCCAGAGGGTGTAATATAGAGGCTTCTGGGGCGGAGTGGAGGGGTGGACCCTGGCCTGGTAGAGGCAATAATACTGACTCGGGCCCTAGCCTTGCCTGCGGACCCTTTTGGCCTTCCTGGGGAAGCCTCTGCCTTATAAGTGTCCCCCAGGATCAGTCTGGGGCACACAGTGGGTGGTGCTTGAAGATATTTAACAGATACTGAGTAGCTATATGACCTTGGCTGGGACTTTCTGCTCTGGGTCTCAATTTGCACACATTTCACGGTGGCCGGCCAGGTCTCATTGAGACCTCCCCATTCTGCTGTCCTCTCCACGTGGTCCTCACACAGCCACAGTCTCCCAGGCCTAGAGCTGCCCCTGGGTGGTCCCTGGGGTGGGGCGGAGGATAAATCCTGAAGTCAGAATCCCTGGGGGTGTGCCTGGAAGGCCTCCTCTCCGGGCCTCCTGGCATCGGTCCCTTCCCCTACCTCTCCTTGGAGACCCCAGGGGGGGACCCCTTCCACGCGTCCAGACTGGCTCTCTGGAGTCCTGCCTGGAAGCCCGTTCCTTTGGGTGTGGTCTGTCTCCTCTCCAAACTGTCAGCGCTGGGTGGGACCTGGCTGTTTGTCACCGCTCTATCCCGGGTGCCGGGACTCTGGCTGGTGCACAGTAGGTGCGCGGAGCACACCGAAGACTGGTGGCGAGGTGGAGACGACGTGGAGACGGAGGAACCGCTCAGCCCCAGAGTGCAGGTGCTCCTGGCTCGGACCTCCCGCCCGGCCGGGTCCCGGGGCGGCCTGCCGGCAGGTGGCGCTGCGCCCTCGGCCGCGAGGCCGCCAGTCCCCTCCTCCGCCCGCCCCGCGCCGGCTCTTTCTCCGCGCCCTCGCCGCGCTCCCCGGCGCCTCCGCTCTGCGCTCCCTCCCGGCTGCGGGCTCCTTTTCGCCCCGCGCCCTCGGCCCCCATGGCGCACCCGGGGCCCTCGCGCGCCCGGGCCCCGGTCCCCGGGGCGCCCTCGCCCTCGACGTCGCCCTCGTCGCCGCGCTGGCCCCGCGCGCGGCCGCTGCTGCTGCTCCTGCTGCTGGCCGCCTGCGGGGCGGCGGGGCGCTCGCCCGAGCCCGGGGGGGCGCGCGCGCTGCTGACCCGGGGCCCGCGGAGCCCACCCGCGGGGCGTGCGCAGCCCGGCGGCCGCGGGGACCCCGAGGAGCCCGGCGCCCCGCGTCCCGCCCCGGCCCCCGATCCCCCCGGGGACGGCGCCCCCGCTCCGGGCCGGGGGCGTTGGGCGCGGGCGGCCCCGCGGGCGCAGGTCTCGCTCATCAGCACGTCGTTCGTGCTCAAGGGGGACGCGACGCACAACCAGGCGATGGTGCACTGGACGGGCGAGAACAGCAGCGTAAGTGACCCCGGGACACCCCGGGACGCCCCGGGACCCCGCCACGGCCCCCCCTTCCGCACACTCCGTAGGCGACTTGGGGACGCGGGTCACCTGCGCGGCGCCCCTCCTGGCCTCTGGTCACTCGTTACGCGGGGAACTGTCCCCGGATAGGTGAGCCGCTGTCTCGCTCAGGGGACCCTGAGCCGCCTTGGGGGCTGTCCTGCACACCGCGGTTACCCCTGAGGCTGGGGGACCTCCGCCCTCCCTGGTGTCTCCAGGTCCTTGAGGGACCACCCGGCCCAGAGATGTATGGTCACCCTCACATTCATTCCTGGGTCAGCTCAGCAGCGCCTCTGGGACTTGGGCTCTGGGATCCTCCCTGTTCTGTGAACGCCTGGTCAGCTGCTTGCACTGCTCTGGGACTCTCCATTCCGGGGCTGACCCTTTCCCAGAGTCTCCTCGCATGACCTATTGCTTTCTTGAGGCCCTGTCTGCTGCACCTGGATGTGCCTGGACCTGCACCTCTCTGACCTACCTGGCTGGTGGGGGCGCAAACTCCCTGCCCTCTCTCACTTCCTCTTCCACGGCCTCTTTATTGCTGGAAGTCGTCCCCCTTTCATCCTGGGAGATGAGGATGGGTGGGGGTCCCTTCACAGGCTGAGAGGGGCTGTCTCAGCCTTGCTTTCCTGGTGAAAGCCAGATGGTCCTGCCTGGGATCACCCGGGGCCTGGGCAGCCACAGCTCCTTTTGTGAGTTCGGGGTGGGGGGGAGCAGGCGGCTGTGATTCTCTGCTCTCTCTCGTGTCCTGTGTCGCCGTCCGCTGCCCCTCAGCACTGTCCCTGCCGCTCTCTGCTCCCTTGAGCTCCAGGAGGCCACACAGGGCTGAGGTCCCTGTGTGCATGTGTCAGGGTGGAGTGGGCCGGATCTGCATGTCCAGCTCCACAGCCAGGACGGGTAGTGCTTTCACACACCTCCTCTTCCAGCTCCCTGGGCCACTCCTGAGCCTTCTGTCTGGCTGGAGAAAGGGTGGGGTGCTGGAGGAACACGTCGGGGCCCGGGGGCAGGCGTGGTGCTGAGCCGACTTGTTTGGCCCAGAGCCCAGTGTCCTGCTGGCCCCTCCCCCTCCAGCCAGTGGCTGCTGGGTGTCCATGCCGGGCCTCTGGTCCAGGGCTGTTTCTGGCACCCCTTGGTTGGACTGGCAGCTGGCAGAGGGCAGAGCTGACTCCTGGATGCAGGGGCCAATCGGGGCAGTCAGGGTACCAGCTGGGGTTCTCCTCCCCTCCTTGCCTTGAGCTGAGGGTCAGGCCCCAGGTAAGCAGCAGGGCCAGCCCCACGGACCCAGTGGTGTTGTGGACATGCTGTCCCCTGTGCCATAGGCCGTAGTGTAGGGTGGAAAGGTAACTGAAACCCAGAGGAACAAGTGAGCACTAAAGTAAATCCGGTGGGTCTGGGAGTGTCTGCCCTGTCTGCTGAGGTTGTCATCCAGCAAGCTTGCTCCTGTCCCTTTGTCATTTGGCCTGGTGTGCGTGTGTGTGTGTGGGGGGAGAGACTGAGACTGGTGGACAGAGAGCCGCTAGGAAACGGGGAGCAGCTGCCCTCGGGACAGGTGCTGTGCAGTGTAACCCGGTTCTGAGCTTGCAGCCTGGCACCGGCAGCCTCCTTGATGGGAGCGGAGGAGGGGCATCTGCCAGCGGGCTGGGTGCTGGGGTCCGGGCAGGAGCACTGCTGTTCTGCCCGGGCAGTGGCAGCATTGAGAGGGGAGGTTGTGACCTGGCTGCTGGCAGGTGAGCGCTGCCAGAGGAGGTGGTACATAGCGGGTGGGCATGGGGGCCAGCGCTGGCTCTGTATTAGTGAGGGCAAGAGGCTCAAGGAAATGGAGAGGTCCTTGAGGGATCGTCTGTGGCCGGCGGGTGGCAAGGGCACTGGAATGGGGCTCAGACTGGCCCTTACCAGCCGCCCAGGAGGCAATCGGCCAGCGTGGGTGGCTTTGGGGTCCGGAGAAGGGGACCACATCAGAATGCTGGCCCAGGAATTCGACTTGAAGCCTTCTGTCTTCCTGCTGCCCCACTTGCCCTGCGCTGGGCTGTCAGGAAATTGGGGTCCACTCTGGAAACGCTGGCGAGCAGGCAGTGCTTTCAGAGTCTAGCTTTGCTGGTGAAAACTCGGGGCGGTAAAGGCAGAGGTGGAAGGGCTGCCAGGAGCTGCCTGATCATGCTGTGCCTTTGAGTTGCTGTTTTCCGAGTGTCTCTGCTGCATGCCTGTCAGTACCTTCTTGGCACTGAGGTGTCTCGGAGTTGTACTTTCGCCCTGCACTCTCCACTCCCAGCCTGGTGCTGAGATCTGAGCCAGCGTTTGGCTGTCAGTTTCTCCTCCGCTTGAAAGCACCATCTTTGAAAGCTACATCCAGAAGGGAGCGAACTTGAGGCCGCTTTCCCGAGCAGAGTCGTTATAAAAATTTTATTTCTGCCACTTTGTTTGCTGCTGCCGCCTGCAGACTTGGTTAACAGGATTGGAGAGAGTTTACTGTACGGAGTCAGGTGTTTTTCAGAATTGAAAAAAAGGTATTTGAGGAGGGGACTTCTGCAAATGGCGTTTTCAAGTATCCTGTGAAGAGGGTCGTAGGACGCAAGCTGCTTTGGAAACGTCCCCATCCCTGCAGCTCTGTGAACATATGTGAGTCCCCCTCGCCATGGCTTGATTCTTCCTGCTCCCATGGAGACGCGGAAGGGGACTGGCTTGGAAGTTCAAACACTGCCTCTCTGTCTGCCGTTTAGCTGTGGAAACAAATTGTTATATGGGAAATTAATGTTTCATTGAAACCAACCCGCATTATCGTTTTATGGACCCAGATTGGGCTGGGCCCAGACGGCTCCCGGCTGTGTCTCTGGGAGGCAGCGGTGTTATTTGAAGGTAGATAAATATTCCGGAGCGCGGCTCTTTGCCTCTGGCTTGTGGTTTCAGTTACCCTGATGGGGACGCGTGCTTTCCAGCCCAGCTGCGGGGTTCTGGGAAGGCGCGCTGGCTACGCTCACTCCAAGCGCAGCCTGCGCCGGTCCTGCCCCTGCCCCAGGCGCATCGGCACCTCCTCCCCCCCTCGGGCTGCATCTTTGGGGTTGTGGACGGGAACCGCGTGCGGAGAATTCTGAGCAGACGAAGCACTCGGTCTCTGGGGGCCCGACAAACCCAGGCTTTGTGCATATTTTATACCCGGAAACTTGGAGCTGCGATCAGTCGGAAGGGCTTCTGAAACGGCTTTCTCAGCGTCTTGTAGCGCACTGTGTAAGAAGTTGGTCCTGACACCTGCCTGACGCCAGGTTCCTGGCGGACAGGTGCCCTGATCGCTAGGGCTGCCGTGACAAAGGACTGAGACTGGTGGCCAGACCGGGTGGCTGCATGTCACGGCATCACGGGGCGGGCTCCGCCTGAGTCTTGTCCTCTTGACTTGTGGGTAGCGTCTTCCCTGTCCTTGCCTGGGGAGCTGTGTCCTCTCCACCGTTCTTGTGAGAACGCTTGGTTTAAGGCCCACTGTGATGACCTCACTGCACTTAGTCACCTGTTCAAAGGCGTCATCTACACTCAGTTCGGAGGTGCCGGGCTTTAGAACTTCAGCGCATGGATGCTTCAACACAGGGAGAAGGGACACAACTCAGCCTCGGAGAGCGGCGGGAGGGACTTGCTTCCCTTTGCACCCCTGAGCTTCATTAGCACGGTGGAGCTCAGAGTAGCCCCGTGGGGGGGGGGGTGGACATGGACAGCTGGATGTGGGAGGTGGTGTCACCTTCCTGATGACACTCATGGGGACATCGGGGAAGGCTGAATGGAGGAGGTGGCCTCAGGGCTGCCTAAAGAACCTGTGGGTAGAATGCTTGGCAGGAGGGGATGCGCACTGCAGCAGGAGGGGCAGCGAGAGCCAGGCCTGGGGGCAGGAGTTGGGAGGTGCAGGTGTGTCGAGGAGACACAGCAAACATGCTGTGCACGGACGGAAGTCCTAAGGTGGGACAGATGCTCGAGGTCAGCTCTGATGGACCCCGAATGTGGCCAGAAGAGCCCGCGTGGCCGTGTGGGGCGGGGATGGTGACAGTAGGACTTGGGAGCCAGCTTGCCTGGTTTGTGTGAACCTAGTGACCGAGCGGAGCTGGAGCTGGCATGGATGGCTGTGTGTTCACGCAGTCAGCTCCTCCCCCCGAAAGGCGGTCTTGGTGGCTGCAGGGACCCAGGTTTTCTCTTTAAGGCTGCAGAACTTCCTGCCTGCTGTTTCGGAATCCAGCTACCGGAGAGCGGCCCCCCAGTGTTTTGGGGATGGAGGCCGGATTGGCGTGAGGTCTGGCTCACTGGTCAGTCGTGGGTGGTGCGTGTGTCCTCTCTGCTGTGGCATCATCAACACGGTGTCCAGCGGCCACTGGAGCCAGACAGAGGCAGACAGAGGTCAGGGCACATGCTGAGTACCTGTCACACTTGCTGTTAGGAGCCTGCTGCTGGCATGCAAGCCGGCTGGGACCCCGGGCCTGCTGTCCGGTGAGGATGACAAGGGAGGGCCGTGTGCTGGGGGACAGGTGACAGTAATGGAGCTCTGTGCTGGGCTCTGTTCCAGGGACGTCTCGGCAAGCAGACCTGCAGGCTCATGTGCGGGGCTGCTGGCCTGCGCTGAGGTTGAACCGGGCCCTCGAGACTCACGTGACTGTGTGGTGAGAGATCACAGTGGCGGAGGCCCTGGGAGGAGTGCGGGGTTGTATCCCTAGGAGCCTTGAGGCAGGCTTCCTTTAGTCCTGCATCAGCAGCTTCCCAGAAGACCCAGGGGTGCTGGGCTGAGGGAGTGCCGGGGGCATTTGGCAGACATTTCCAGTGTGGGATTCCCACACGTCAGGCCTGGGCTGGTGAGGCAGGTCTGCAGCCCATGGGGTGAGGTTGTTGCCTTGTTTGCAGCCCAGAGCTGTGAGCCCAGGTCCTTGCAGTTTACGCAGGGGAGGGGCTGGATTGGGGAGGAGAGGGGAAAGTGAGGAAGCTGATGAGGCACGGAGGCAGGGGTGGGAGGGCCTGTTGGGGCTGGCTGCACCCTGAGTCGGGGGCTCCCTTAGAGGAGGCTCCTACCCTCATCTCCTGGAGGGCTGGAGGGAGGCCCGCCCCGGTCTGGGCCCCGGTCTGGGCTCCGGTCTGGGCTCCAGTCTGGGATATGCGTGCCCCAGGGTGGGGGCTGCCTTCCTCTGTGTCCTCGTCCAAGTTCAACAGTGCAGCTTAGACAGTGGATTAGGCGCCCCCGAATCCTTCTCCCAACCATGCACAGCTCCGAGTGCGGATCTGTTTGCGTGGCTTCTGAGAATGGCCAGGCCCTGCACCCCTGACACTGTCTGGCTGGATTGAAAGTCCCTGCCGTGCTGAGTCTTTGCCTGGGCCACACAGGGTCCAGAGCCCTGGCGGACCGGGTGAGTGTGTGTGGTGGAGCAAGTTGTGGGGTGGGAATGGGACTAGGCCTGGGTGCTGAACGGCAGTGCCCATGTGTGGGCCAGCCAGGGTCCTGGGCGTGGGCTTGGCTGTGTATGCCCTTCATGCTGCTCAGGGTGGGCACACTGAGCCCCGCCAGAAATGCTGCAGAAGGAGCGAGAGGTCTGTGCTCCAGGCCTCCGCAGGGGCCTGTTGGCTTTTGGCGGGGAAGATGGGCCACCAGGGCCTGTGGACCCCTCCCCTGCCCTGCACAGTGCCCGCTCCAGCTTCCTCCCCTCCTGCCCACCTGGACTCTCACCAGCCTGTGGCCGGGAGCTCCCCTTGGGGCTGTCTCCTCAGGGAAGGCCAGCTCCCTTCTGTCTTTCTGGCAACTTTGCACTCTGTCTGTGTAACAAGTCTCGGGCCAGGTGGGCTCCAAGGCCACTATCAGCCTGATGTTATGTGTTTGTTGAGGTGTTTATATATATATATATTTATATATATTTTGGTTTTTTTTTGGTGCTGGGGATTGAACTCAGGGCCTTGTGCTTGCAAGGCAAACACTCTAACCACTGAGCTAAATCCCCAGCCCCGAGGTGCTTATATTTTGTTTTGGATGGCTGCGTGGACCCTTTCCCATCTCTGCTGCGCGCTGGCGTGGACGTGAGTGCCATGCACAGCAGGGCTCGTCTGGGCCTACTGTTTGCTCTTGGATGAGGACAGAACCTCTCTGCCGCTCTTCTGAGTCTGTGAAATGTGACTAGTACCCATGTGTGTCAGGTGGCCGCTGGGGCACACGTGCTGGGTAATCCCCAGGGTCCTCTTTTATTTTATAGTTTCCTAAGATCGTTGGCATCACTTCTGCCTTCCTCCTTCGAGCAACTAGCTCAAGACCCAGCTCAGTAGCTATTCAACTCCCCTGATGTTTACTGAGTTCTCCTACATGTGCAGCACTGGAAAGCCAGGTCCTTGCCCTGCTGAAATGCTGGCTTGGAACACACCCTGCCTGGGAGAAATCTCGCCAGACTTCCCGGAGGAGGTGCTGCTGTGCCCATGAAACTACGTAGGCCAAGAGAGGGGCGTGGGACTCCACGAGCCTGGAGATCTCATGGGCAGGGAAGGGACCTGTCTCTCGATCAAGAAGCCTGGCTTGAAGGCATAGAGGCATCCCTGGTAATAAGGTTTCTGAACACATTTCTCAAATCCACTTTTACGTTAATAAAGGGCCTATTTAATTTGTGGCTGTGGAAGGTTCCTAGAGGGCTTTAAAGAGGTCATAAATTAGCCTGGTCCTGCGCACGCCCTTCCAGATGCGAGCAGAGCCCAGGGAGGGCAGAGCGGGAGCTGCCTGTTCCCAGGGAAGAAGGAACTGGCCAGAGCCTGCTCATGGCCTTCTGCTTGGGGCCTGCCAGGTCTTGCCTTTTCTGGACTCTGAGAGCCAGTCATATTCAAGTTTTTACCCACCGACCCTTTATCCTCACCTGTCCTGATTGCCCTGCAGACCAAGGTAGCCGCGGTGCTGGGCCAGCTTCCTTCCGCCCTTGACCACCAGGACTGAGCCTCCCTTGTTTGCGGCATCACAAGTTGTGGGCTCCCGTCTGGATCCATTTGCAGCCCGCTGTAGCTCAGAGAACGCCTACAGCCTCACCCTGGACATGGGCTCAGTTTCCGGGTGAAGACCAGCCAGTGGATGGTGGGCCGGGCACGCCCTTCATGCCTCTGCACCCATAAGCAGCTTCCCACCGCTGCAGACTGCAGGGACCTGCTCGCCCGGCTCATAAAAGGCAGGCTCCCGGCACCTTGGTGTCAGCCTCCCCAGGTGTGGCTAGTGAGGCAGCCCCGAGGCTTTTGCATGGCGCAGCAGGACTCGGGACTACTTCACGGCCTGCACAGGCCCCTCATCATCTCTATTCCAATTAAGCTTCATTTGTCATTTAAAAAATTTAATAGGCATACTTGAGCAAGAGCTCTCACTGGTAAACTGGAGATTAAAAAAAATGAAATCTCCAATGTTCTTTTGAGGTGGAAAAGTTCCTTCTTATTTTGCATTTCTGTAGCAGTCAGTTACTGTATTTGCACAGAAAATTACAATCATTTAATTAGTTTCTCCTCATACCAGCTTGGAGATCTTAAAATAACAGCACTCTCCCCTTCCTGGATAATTTTCTTGCAAAAGCAGCTAGTCTGCTGCTGCGTGGAGCTCGCCTAGGCTCGAGGGGGCACAGCTCGCGTGGGACACCATTTCCTGGTGTGCAGAGATAAATGAAGTTCAAATTAAAGTCAGAAAGGGCCAGGGCGAGTGCGGCTTCTGTTCGGATCAAGTTGAACGCAGAAAGAGCCCTTTCTGTGCTCTCGCACGTGCCTGTTTGAGAGAGCAGCGAGGGAGAGACACCATCTCGGGCTGGCGGAGCGAGCACCTGCTGGCCAGGACTGCTGTAGGCCTCTGCTCCCGCTGGTGTCGTCTGACTGCATATTAATATCGCTCGTTATTTACACAGCGCTCCCGATTTGAAATGAAATTAATAATCACAGCCTCCTTCATGGCCCGGCGCTGCATTGAACACGTCACACGCACCACCTCATCTCGTCTTACAAAGTCTTTCAAAGAAGACACTGTGGTCTCTTTGTCCTGAGAGCAGTGTGGGGTGGAGCACCTGCGGGCCGCAGCTGATAAGGGGCGAGGTGTGATTTGAATTTCTTCACTCTTGAGCCCAAGCTCTCTCTCTCTTTTTTTTTAGTGTAAGAAATATTTTTATTTTTTTCCTTATCACTATTTAAATTGTGCTACAATATAAATAGCATAAATGTAACACCATAGCTCATTTATTCATTTGGTGTTTTGGGACAAGATCTCACTGTGTAGTTCAAGCTGGCTTTGGACTCACTGGGTAGTCCGGGCTGGCCTGGAACGTGGGGCAGCCCTCTTGCCTCAGCCTCCTGAGTGTTGCGACTCCAGGCATGTGCCGCCACACCAGCTTCATCGCGGCCATTTTAAATTCTGCCATTCAGCGGCACTGGGGACGCTTAGATTGCTGTGCAACCTCCGCTATCATCCATCCGCAGAACCCTTTTCATCTTCTTGCGCAGAGACTCTGTTGCCCACTAAAGTTAGCTCCCTCCCAGCCCTGGCACCCAGCTCGCTGTTGTCTGCCTCCATCAGTTTCATCATTTCGGGACCTGCTGTGAGCGGAGTCCTACAGTAACTGTCCTTTGTGACTGTTTCCATGCTGCAGCGTGTCCAGAGTTCCCTTCCCTGCGAGGCTGAATGAGTCCCATCGTGTGGACGCCCACATTCTGCCTCTCCGCTCATCCACTGGCGGGCACTTGAGTTCTTTCCACTTTTTGGCTGTCTGAATGATGCCGTGAACGCGGGTGCACAATTATCTACTCGAGTTCCTGGTTCCGGTTCTCTGGGCTTTGCGCCCAGAGGTAGAATTGTGGGGCCATATCGTCATTCAGTGTTTAAGTTTGGGGTTGAGCCTGAAGTTCGAACTGCAGCAGAAGCTGTTCTTGGTCTGCCCTGAGTTCGGTCTGCTTGCACGACTACGATCGCGTGAGGAGCCAGGCTCTGGGATGGGGGGAACCATTCACAGGGCTGAAGGGACTGTGCTCAGGAAGCCCTCAGCTGGAACCGGAGTTTGCTTCTGTTTTATCCTAATGACCTTGGACTCGGCCACGTGTGATGCAGGCAGGCGCTGTTGCTCTGAGCCCAAGAAGTCCACATCTGGTGACCTCGGGGGGTCAGAAGTGGGCTGGTGTGGGGCTGGACCAAGGCTGGGAGAGGAAGTCATCCGGGAGGCATCCTCTGGGCTGGGTTTGCACTTCAAGTTTAAGCCCATTTCTCCTCCTTCCTGCTTTTCGGCACTTTTCCCTATTGACTACCTCATTGACCAGTTAAGTAATTCAATTTTCACTCCGTAAAAATAAAGCACTCAATAAAAATCCCTATATTTTTCTCGATTTATTTCATCAATGCTGCTTAACCCCATCCAAGTTTATTTTCTGATTTATCATTTGATGGTTGAGCAAGGGGCTTTGAGTGTTTGTTTTGACTCCTGCCATCCGAATAACTCCATCTGGGATTTGAGGCAGCTGCTGTATGCCCGACTCAGAGTTAGGAAACTCGGGGAGCCCGGGATGCACATGGGGGTTTCTGGTCCCACCCAGCACCGGGGTTCCCGGCTCTGTCTGTGCCCCCAACTCCCACCCTACCCACACCTGAAGACGCCCACTGGACTTTCTTAGAATGTGGAATTTTATAATTAGTATAAAATAAAACACGAAGTTCAAAGGAAACCAGTCTTGGGCAGTGAAGTTATCAAAGCATTAAAACTAATTTCTTTGTACATGTCTCCGGGAGCCAGTGGCAGGTGGGATAAGCTGATGTTTTGAGATCAGCAATTCTGATCTGCCTGAGACATGTCTGTGGTTTCCGCTGGTGACGGAGTCTCGGGTGCTAACGAGACGGTCGTGACTTGTGGCCATTTTGTCACAGAGAGAAACACCTAACTTCAGGCGGAGCTGGTAAAAATAAAGTGGTCGCTGTGTCTCTGTCCAGGCTCAAGGGCCCTGGGAGAGCCAGCAGAGATGAGGCACATGAAGAAATAATGGCACTCTGAGGGAGGGCACGGCTAGTGGGACAAGAGAGGGGATGGGGACCCCATCAGAGTGATCCCCTCCTCCTCCCTGCAGTGTCTCCGTGTCCCTGTCTCCCCTGGCCTACAGCCCTCCTCAGCCTCCCGAAGCCCCGAGGGCTCCAGGAAGGGGACTTTGGTCCCTTTCCCCTGCTGTCCCCTCTGTATTGGCGACTTAAGGAATGATAGGAAAGGGGGACACCGTGAGCCTGAGAACAATGGCTGTCTTCGGAGCGCAGAGGCCCATTCTTTGCTGCTGTAGTCTGGGGAGACCCAGGAGAGGCCCCTGCTGCCCACACCGGCCGGAGTGCCAGGGTCGGGGTCCCTGCTGGCTGCCCACTCCACGGGGACCTTGGAAGCTCTTTGGGGCACTAAGCGAGCCCTGCCCTCTGCTGAGCACCGTGCTATTTCTGCAGAGAGAGGGGAGATTGGCTTCCTGCCCGCAAAGAGCCCTCGCTGGGGGCAGAACTTCTGCTTCCTCCTGTGGGTCGGCTGGGAGCCAGGGTGCTGGGCAGTGAGAAAACTCCAGTCCCAAAATTAAGTCAGGGCACTTAAATAGCACCCTTGTTCCTGGAGCCGTCTTGCTTATAAAAAGCAGAGCAGAACAAAACTCTCAGGGGACCGCTTTGCCCAGTGTGCAACAAAACCAGCCGGAGCAGCAGCTGCGTGGGGCAGGGCCAGCAGGAAGAGCTTCCAGGGAGCCTCTGGAAGGAGGCTCGGGGAGAGCGCCTTTCCCTGCCCCTCTGTTCCCCCTCACATCGCGCTTGCAACACGGCATTTCCTCGGAGCGGCTGGAGAGTAACCCCTTTCTGAAGTCTTGGGAAGCCCTCTCCAGGGAGCCCCTCCCAGCACCTTCTCTCACGCCCGTGGCCTCGCCTTCGCTCTGTGCCCAGAATCAATGTGGTGCTTTTGAAAAGGCTGAAAAGGTGCTATCTTGGAGACTGACTGGGGAGAGTTGCTGCCCGCCTGCACCCCCCAGCCCCGCCTGCACCCCCAGCCCGCCTGCACCCCCAGCCCTGCCTGCCCAGCCTGGACCAGCGCTGGGGAATCCCATGAGGGCTCTCGGAGCTCGGCCTGGCTTGGCCAGGGTCCCCCGATGTGCTAGACATGGTGCCACTGTGGCAAAAGAGTCAGCCTCCTCCAGGTGGGGGCTTGCGCAGTGACGTAGTGACTGCTGATGTGGGACGCCCTCTCTGCCTCTTCTGGGCCTCACTTTCCTCATCTGACAAGGTGCTGATGGAGGGGCAGGCTACACAGTTCCCAGGAATCAGAGTTTTCCCTCCCTCCCTCCCTCCCTCCCTCCCTTCCTTCCTTCCTTCCTTCCTTCCTTCCTTCCTTCCTTCCCAGGAGTTTGAACCTACAGTCTTTGCACTGAGCTGTATCCCCAGCCCTTTTTTTAAATTTTGAGACAGTCTCACTAAGTTGCTAAATGCCCACGTTGGGTTCGAACTTGTGATCCTCTCGCCTTGGCCCTCCAGAGTGCTGGGATTACAGGCATGCCCCACCGTGCCTGACTTTTGCCCTCCTTCTTAAAGAAACTTTCCTTCGGTTTCACTTTCTTCCCATTTCCTGAGTGGTTTGCTAAAGTAAAACAAAGGCTGCAGTACTTCATGAAACATTCATCTCCCGCGTCTACCTTTAAAGAGAGTCTTTCTTGTTGACATCTGGTTTTTCACGAGTTTCCTGGTGTGAGTTATTGCCTGGAATGCTACCTCTTAGGATCAGTCGGAATTTCTTTCCACCTTGCCGGAGGCTGAACAGAGGTCTGGGCAGTGACCAGGAAATGTGAAACCGGGCACTCTGGGGCTTGTCTGGGGCAGGCCGGGCGCTTCAGCTCTGGCTTCTCCGGGATCCCCTCGGCCCTGGCCAGGCGGTGACACCACAGTGGTCCTCAGCCTCCCTCCCTGGCCTGGCCACCCCATCTCTGGCCCCCTGACTTCTGAGTCAGTGGATGGTGCAGGCTGGCCACCATCCATCCTCATGGTATGTCGGGAAAAGAGGCACATTAGCCCCACTTCTCCAGAGTGTGGAATTCCTGCTTACTACATGTTTCTAAATGGCTCTCGGTGGGTGCTGTCTGTGGAAGAATTGGGGGTGATGGTCGGGGCGGGGCCTTGGCAGGACAGTGAAGGGGCAGGGTTCTCTGCTGCCTACTTTCTCATGCAGACCCACTGTGTGCTGGCCTTGTCCTAGGCTCACTGAGGTCTGGGGCAGCATGCATCATGGGAGGCGGCAGCCCAGGGCACTGTGTGCACCCCACAAGGTGGGACGGGGCAGCCCAGGGCCCTGGGAAGGGTGCATCACTGCGTACCAACATTCACAGCTCTCGCCTGGTGGGAGTCTGTCTGGCTTCTAGCTGAGCCCTGGTCCGCTCTGCGCTGAGCTGGCCTCTCCCTGTCCCCTCCCTGCAGCACTGCCCGTGTGGTTGGCCCAGCACCTGCAGATGGCTCTGGGGCCCCAGACCAGCCACGCACTGTTAGCGTCCTCTGTGCCTGGCTTTCCGTGACCCGGCAGCCGCCCAGGCAGGGGCACTGTGGCCACGTTCAGGATGAGAGGCGGTGGCTCTGTCCTCCTCTGCCTCAGTCCCGTGAGCACCCAGCTGGACCCGCCTGTGTCTTCCTCGTCCTCCCGCGGGCTGGGTCCTTATGGGGACAAACTGCCTGTCTGCTGCTTGTCTGCCCCTCTCTGGACCACAGTTGAGGCTGCAGCGAGCTGCCTGTGGCCAGCGCCCTGCTCTAGAATCTACTGAGTGCAGCAGGGCCTCCGAGAGGCTGTGGGGCTCGGCACAGCCACTGCGTGGGGGGCACAATCAGCCCGACCTCCGGCTCTACGCCTAGACTGCACCCCGTCCCCGTGGCCTCCTGGCTGCATGCGGTGCTGCAGGCTGTGACCCTCTCAGAGCTTCATTTTTCTTTTCCTCAAGGGGCCAGGAATGTGGGGGACCCTGTTTGTTGTGAACTGAGGACACATCATGGTACTTGGGTGCCACCTGTCATCCCCACCCGTCACCCTGCTGTAGGGCAGAGGAGCCACTGGCCTCCCTTTCCCTTCTGCGGGGCCTGGCCTGCCCTGGGCTCTTGAGACACTTGTGGTCCCTGGGGTGGGAGAACTTGGGGGCCTGTGGGGGTCAGGCCTAGTTCAGCTCTTCAGGAAGACTGGAACCACCCCTGGCCGACTGCAGAGTGAGGTCCCTTGCTGCTGGGCTGGGTGGCACTGACTCGTGCCCTCTCCCGAACGTCCCAGGCAGGGGAGGGGCTCAGCTCCCAAGCTGGGCGCTGCCACCCCCGCCTGGCACACAGCCGCCGATCTGTGCATGCTGAGGTCACATCCAACCTGGTTATTCTTGTTCCCCAAGCTTACCTGGAGTCAGGCTTTGGGCAGAGCCCACGAGTGACGGTCCACGAGTTTGTGCTGATGCCAAGGACTCTACCCGAATTTGAATGTGGCCTAGACAGCGTTCAGAGACGGCTTCTTGGTGGCCGATTCGTTCCTGAAGCACCGACCTGTGGCTCTGGGCCAGGCCCTCTGCCAGGTGTGAGGTGACGTGGCCAGGACAAGCAGGGTCCCTGCCTGCCTGCTGCTACTGCACCCACTTGGAAGACTGTTATGGCCACAGGGTGGGACGACGCCGGCAGGGCTGGGTGCAGGGCCTGGCCCGCCGACTGTCAGCGGCTTATGTTCCTGGAAGGGACCCGAGTGCCCATCACCTGCTGGCCCCTGGTGGCCGTCTCTGAGCCTCTGGCAGGTGACAGGCATCCGTGGCCCCGGGCCTGGGTTGGGTGGGGGCAGGGCCTGCTGTTCTTCAGTGCTCTGATGGTTTATGGTGGGCTGAGTCACGGCCACAAATACCCTTGTGCAAGAAATTTCACATTTCTGCTTTTTTTTTCCCTAAGGCAATAAATTCTGACTTTGAGTCTGGGTCCTACCGCAGAGAACAACATTTCCTCTGAACCTCCCTGCCTGGAGAAATCTGGAAGCTTGTAGGGCTGGAGGGGCAGGAAAGGGAGGAGGCGTCTCCGGTGCAGGGAGCGGCCAGAACCGGGGCCAGGGCTGTGGCAGCACGTAGTGCTGGGCATGGGGGGACCCAGGAGCCCAGTCCCGGGGCAGACAGGTGGTGGCTCCCAAATGTGTGCTGTGGTCACAGATCGCCCACATGAAATTCTACCAAGCACACGCACGTCCCAACAGGCCACCAAGAGGGGAGCTGGTGACAAGCGGGGGGCCCGCTGCGAGGTGAAGGGGTGCAGGCGAGTGGCTAAGACTCAGCCCTTAATCCTTTAATCCTTAATCCCTTTTATTCTCTCTCCATCTGGAAGAAAGTGGAATGGAAATTTTTTT
The DNA here is from genome assembly GCA_004026905.1 of Hystrix cristata. Classification (NCBI taxonomy): domain Eukaryota; kingdom Metazoa; phylum Chordata; class Mammalia; order Rodentia; family Hystricidae; genus Hystrix; species Hystrix cristata. Next base: position 69,164 of record PVJO010003239.1, on the reverse strand, counting down.
CTAGTAGTGAAAGTAGATCATGAATATTATCTTGGTGTCGCTTTCTGCTTAATTCTATCAGGAATGTTCCCAGGCCTCCGTGGGGATGGGTCCCCTTTGGTGGCCCGCGTTTCCGAGGCTCCCTTCCTGGGCTTCTGCCCGCCCAGTGCTGGCCGTGGGAGGCAGTCCTGAGCACAGAGAGGTGGGTGCCGAGCACAGGAGGGCTCCGGGGGTGGCGTGGAGGCTTCTCCCTCTCGGGTGTCTCACTGTGAATTCCCCTCTGCGGTGCACAGCGAAGAACACCTGGCGTATGGGTCGATATTCTGAGTTAGGGTTCAAGTTACTGGGTGGGGTACAAGCTCCTATTTCCTGTTTTCCCTCCATATCTCCCCAGTGCTGCGCACAAAGTAGGGTATGGGAAGCAGGGTTCTTGGCGACAGATCACAGAAACTGGATTCCGACTGGTTTAAGCGGGAAAGCGGAATTTGTAAGCACACTGATCTGGAATGTCCAGGGGCCTGGCTTCAGGCATGGCTGGCTCCAGGGGCTCTACTGTAGGCACCAGGCTCCATCCCTCTGTCTCTGTCCCAGGTCTCTGCTTCCCTGTGTGTCCCCTTCCTCATAGGGAGCTCTCCCAGGGCGGCGGCTCCCCAAGGATCAGGCTGAAAATTGCTGCGGCCTGCCAGGGCCTCCCAAGAGATGCCCAGAGCCGAGGCCAGCCTCTGCTCTTCGGGTGCCGTGTGGGTCGGGGTGGGGACAGGTCACGGGACGAAGTGCAGGGGTGGTGACTGCAGACCAGTGGGTCCTTTGCACCCTGGGCGTGGAGGACCCCTGCTGCAGGGGTTGGGGCAGTGACTGCATGCCTGCCCGGGCTGGAGCAGAGAGGTACCCGCAGCCGCCCTCGTTAGCATTCCCATGCACGGCGCCGAAATCTCACCCAAAGATGCCCAGCACCACCTTGTCATATCCGGGAACGTGGGTGGTGCTGGCCACCTCAGGCATTGGTGAGGAAACTGAGGCAGGGAGGTGGGTGGGTGAGCCCTGGCTGCAGTAGGTCCTGGCCACCCTGGGACCTGCTTGCTCAAGCAGGCACGCGGGAAGCTGGCCCTGAACCTGGTGTTCGTTCCCTGCGGGGAGCGGGCTGCGGGTCGGGCGTTGCTCCCCCGGGAAGCGGGAAGCCGCTGGGCGGGTCTGTTTGGGTGTCTGAGTGCGGCAGCCGGTGTTGACAGGAGCGTGGGAGTGGAGGTGAATCCCAGATGGGCTCCTCTTGTCTTCCGAGAAGGAAGGCAGCCTCTGCCCACGACTCTGCCTGCCAGGGGACAGTGGGAGGGCGGGAGCTCTCGGAGATTCATTCAGCAAACACCATGTGGGCACCTCCGGTGTGTGGGACTCATGGGCTCTCAGAATTCCCAGGGTACTCCGAGATCACCGAGTCTCGCTGGGATACCTCCAGCAATGGGGGGCTCACCCCTTGCTGAGACAGCACATTCTGGCAAGTCTGGTCTCTGCCCAGGGCTGGTGAGGTCAGCGCGGAGCTGAGGTTATGTAGGAAGTGAGGCTGCAGCGGGGCGGCTTGCCTGGGGACAGGAGGCTGCCTGGCTCTGCGGCTGGATGCCTGGCCGAGGCTCCGATACACTCCCGGGCTTCAGGGAAGGGGACCAGGGCTTGGCACCGAGCCCTGCCTGGCGACCCAGCTCTACCTTCATTTGATGCAGATGTTAGAGAGCAGAAGTGAGGATGAGCTTGCCTTGTCCTGTGACGCTGAGCTCACCACTGTGTGGCTGCCCCCCGCCCAGTGTGCCCGGCTGGGCCGGGAGTGTGGACGGACAGCGGGTCCTGGGCCAGCACGCTTCTCCCGGGCTGCGGCTCTCCTGGTTTCCTGTGGCTGCTGTAACCAAGCACACAAACTGGGTGATTTAAAACAGTGCAACCTGGGTGTGGTGGTGCGCACCTGTCACCCCAGCAGTCTGGGAGGCTGAGGCAAGAGGATGGCAAGTTGGAGCCCAGCCTGGGCAACTCAGCAACTTAGTGAGAGCCTGGCTCCAAATGAAAAATAAAAAAAGGCTGGGGAGGTAGCTTAGTGTGACAGCCCTGGGCTCCATCCCCAGTATCACGAAAACAGACAAACAAACAGTGCAGGTCGAATCTCTCCCACTCTCAGAGGCCGGAAGTCTGACATCTGTCCTCCTGGCTGCAGTAGTGACTTGCAGGGTGGCTCCTCCTGGAGGCACCAGGGACAGGGAGAATCTGTTCCCCGAGGCCCCGCATCTTCGGCTGGTGTCCCTCCCCCGTGTGCCTCTAACTCTGACCTCCACCTGTCACCTGCACTGCCCAGGTGACTGTCCATCTCAAGGCCCTCACTCGCACCTGCAGAGTCCCCTGGAGGTAACCTGGGGTCTGGGGTCAGGCACGGGCACCCTTGGGCCCTCCGGCACGCAGTCACAGGACGGAGGCTGTGGTTCCTGTGGCTTTTCTCCTGTCCACACTGCAGCTGCCGCCAGGGCTGGGGCTTCCCTGCGGTCCAGGAGCAAGTCTGGCCCCTCACCCCGGCCATGCTGCCTCCCCCTGCCTCAGTCTCCCCTGCCAGCTCGGTTAGGACCCTGCCTCTGCAGCTGGACGTCCATCCCTCTCTCCTCCAGGCCCCTGTCCTTCTGCTCCTGCCCTCCTGCGTTCCCGATGCGAGAGATCCTAGGTTCTGCCCTTGTCTGCTCCGCTGGATGCTGCACCCCCTAGAGTCCAGGGCCTGTTTGGCGCTGGGACGTTGTAGGCTCAGTGCCTGACCCGGAAGCATGAGGGAGTGGCTGAGCTGCAGGTAAACAGAGGGAGGGTCGGGCCAAAGGACCTAGCGCCTTTGTACGAGCTACATCTCCAGCCCTTTTGTTATTTCTTTTTATTCTGGGACAAGGTCTCTCTAAGCTGCTAAATTGCACAGGCTGGGTGCGAACTTGCCATCCTCTGGCCTCCGCTTCCCAGAGTGCTGGGATTACAGGCATGTGTCACTGTGCCCAGCCAGGGAAGGTTTCTTTAAAAAAGTATTTTGGGGTGCTGGGGATCATGCTGTACCACTGGGCTAAAGCCCCAGTCCTGATGAAGTTGTTTTTAAGGCCCACTTAGCCAGTTTGTCCTCCCCGCCCTCCCATCCAGCCTCCAGCCAGGGACCTGCCTCTGGGTTCCCAGGGCCACCTACTTGTCGTCGAGACCAAGGCTTTTGGGCCCCTTGGAAGCAGCAGCTCCTGTATTGGCGAATGTTCAGCTGCATAGCTGGCTGGCAGGCAGCTCCCCAGGGTGGGGCGGGGTGTGGCTGCCCAGGCCTGTGGCTGGGGTGTTTGGGTTACCCGGGTTACTCACTGCTTAGCTGTACACAGGACAAGGGCACATAAAGAAAGAAAAGGAAAACACCCAACTCTTGAATAAAGGGTAGAAAAGGAGCCCGGGGGGAGGCCTGTGGGTGGGACCTCTGACCCGGGGACCTCTGGGGACAGGGCTGGGCCTGAAACGGGTGGGTGTATGCTGACAGCCCTGGTCAGGGGGCAGCAGAGGGACACTGGACAGGCGGTGGCCTCTGAGGCCTGGCTTCCTGTGGGTGATGGGCACTCTGTGTCCGTGTGTGAAGGGCCACTGTGGGCTGAGCCACCGGTTGGTCCTTCTGAAGACAGATGAGGCCCCTGGCGGGTCTGTGAGTTCAACCCAAGCTGGGCTTTAGCAGTGAGTGAAACCTGGATCCAGCCATTCTCCATTCTGTGCCCCGACTGTGCTTGGCCACCAGGCCTGCTTCGCCCGCTGTCTCTTCTCATTAGTGCCCTGTGGACGGACCCTAATCACTTCCTCCTCTGTGCCTCAGCAGCTGAGAGGAAATCACCTTCAGGTAGAAGCCTATTTTTACCGTGCATAGACCAAACTGTTAATTACCTAGGAATCGTGGGAGGATTTTTAGCTTGGGGAAGTTTTGTTTTGTTTTGTTTTGTTTTTTGACTTGGGTGCAACTTTTCATAGATAGTAATTATAGATATGGCGCTAGCCCAATGAAATCGTTCCTCTCTTGAGAGATTAAAGACATTTAAACATTGTTCTTGTTGAACATAATGCCTCTTCTTTTTCTCTATTTGTGCTCGGTGTATGGGACGGAAACACGAGATAGAGGAATTTAAAAGTGATTTGATACCTTCTTTATGTTTGCCTAAAGGCTGGTTCCAGCCCTTGAGTGTTCTTGCCTGTGTCCTTGAAGCATCTGGCCCATGCCAGGCCCCACCTGCCTCAGAACTTGTGCCTGGGGTTGCCTTGTCTGGGATGCACGACGGGCTCCCTGGGGGTCCCCTCGGGGAGGCCTTCCTGGGGCTCCCTCCTGAGGGGCATCTTGGCCTCTCCCTTCCTCATTCATCAGATGCTTTTATCTGAGGCTCTGCTTTCTACGGCTTCCTTTACCCACAGTTACCCCGGGCCCGAAAACATTGCGTGGAAAATTCCCAAAATAAACAGCTCATAAATTGTTGTCCTCACGATGACCCACACTGCCCCCAAGACATGAGCCATTGGATGTCCAGTGCATCCTCACTGTGTACGCTGCCTGCGCGCTAGTGATTTAATAGACGCGTTTTTTTGTTTTGTTTTGTTTTGAGGTGGGGTCTTGCTATGTAGTTCAATTTGACCTTGAACTCAGTGTGCAGCTGGGGCTGACCTTGAACTTGTGGAGATCTTCTTTCCTCAGCCTCCGGAGTGCTGGGATTATGGGCGTGTGGTACCACACCTGGTCAGATAGACATCTTGTTAGCACATCAGCTCTCTCCATATTGGGGTGCTTGTATTCAGGCAACCCTTATTTTACTTAATAAAGGCCCCCGAATGCAGTAGCGATACTGGCAACTTTGTTATATGATATTATAATCGTTCTATTTTATTATTGCTGTTGTTAATCTCTTACTGTGTCTAATTTATAAATTAAACTGTATCATAGATTTGTGTGTTTCGGAGAAAATGTGGTGTATAAAGGGTTTGGTAGTATTCTCAGTTTTAGGCAGGGGATTTTAGGTAAGAGGGGATGGCTATATCCTGCAGTTTGGATTTAGTTTATCTTTTTTTTTTGATTGTTTGCTTTTTGAGACAAGATCTCCTACGTAGCTCAGGCTGGTCTCAAAGTCTTGCTGGTCCACCTGCCTCAGCCTCCCAAGGAGTTTATCTTTCTGTACTATTTACTCTATTTGAGTGTGTGTGTGCACGTGTGTGTGTGCATGTGTGCGTGTGTGTGTGTGTCCATCTGTCTTTATCAGAAATAGTAGCTTTCTGAAGGTGGGGGCTTGGAGGCCACGTCGAGTTTGAGGGGTCCCTTGGGACAGCCTGTGGCAGTGTCCCCGGGTCCTGGGTTCTTGAATTTGGCTTCAGAATGCCTGCTGCCTGGGTCCCCCCAGGGAGTCTGATTTCATCTGTCTGGCTGAGGGTGGGCTGCATGATTCTGAGGTGTAACAGGTTGGGAATTTGGGGTCCAGTGGGCGGCCCTGGAGACCTCCACGTATAGCAGGGGCAGCCCTGTCCTTGCCACTCCGCCCTCCCAGGCCTCAGTTTGTTCCACCACTCGGTGCCGGGTGGGCCGGCTCCAGTGCAGGCTCCAGAGTGCTACGGAGATAACGAAGGGCTCGGGCCCTGGGTGGAGAAGCCAGGCTGCTCGTGGGTTCCGAACCTGTTCACAGGGAGGCAGTGCAAGGTGGAACTGTGTGGGAGCTCCACTGGCGGGCCGAGTGGTGTGCTGTCCCCCCAGCCTCTGGAAGCAGAAACCAAGGTTTGGAGCAACAGGCGACTGACACGCTGTGCCCAGCCTGCGGGTCGTGAGTTGGTTACTGCGAACCTTCTGCTGTTGCCTTTTCCGTGTTGGGTGTGGGGCCTCTTTCGGTTCCGCGCACCCCAGGACCTGACGCAAGACTGGCTGCGAGTGTGACCTTGGGGAGCTTCATAGACGAGGCTGGGTGGTCGAGTGCCAGAGGGAGGAGGAGACGCCACCTGGCTTGTTCCGACCCACGTAGGTGAGTGGGGTTGGCGCAGGCTGCTTTCTGGCTCAGGGATTGGACCCCAGAGAAACCGTCTGTTCTGCAGAGGTTTGTGTGCAGGGGCTGCACCCGGCACCCACTGCCGCCGCCTCGGGCCACCGCTGCCCTGGCTCCTCCCCCAGCACGAGTTGGGGTCGCTGAACCCGGACAAGTCACCCGGCAGGTGACTGGGTGTGAGACTTCCTGAACCCGCGCTGGTTTCGTGTGTGTTTCCAAACTGCTCCGGAAAGTAAATGATTCATCAGGCACCTGACGCACAGGTTTTCTTTCTTACAAAAATAATGATTTTTCTACGAAGAGTAATGCTCCAATGGGAGAGCAGAGAGAGGGGAAGGAGCTGGAATAATCGGCCGCTGTTTAATTAAGCACCATCACTACACTGGTGAATGCGTCAGCCCCGAGGAGCTGCCGTTAGCGGTCATGCGAGTCCGCCCTTCCTGTTACAGAGCTGGCCGCGATCCCGAGTGACCACACGTCCCCAAGTTCTCTGCTGGGCAATGTCTCCACCTGTTTTTGTTTTTCTTCCCCATGCATTATTGAACCGATGCTCTCGAGGGGTCAGGATGGCTGTGAGTTCACGGCCTGCCTGGTCTGCCGGAGTGAGACCCCGTCTCAAAACAAAACAGCGAAACAGAACAGAAAAGAGAAAGCCCGCGGTCCCAGAGGAGGTGTGGGGCTGCAGCAACGGGGCGGCTCCTCCCGCGGGAGGGTTGGGCGGCTTCCGGGAAGAGAAGGTGTTTCGCCAAGATCTGGAGAGTCAACGAACTCAAGCGCACACTTAGTGCACCATGAGTGCCTGGCCTGGGGTAAGAGGCAGCGAGCGAGTCAGGACTGGGCAGACCCCTGCCTACCTTCCTGACGCTTAGGTTATTGGGGGACATAAAGCCTAGGGCAGGGACATGAACTCTGCGGGTGCCAGGTGCTGTGGGAAATGGTGACCTGCAGGGGCCGGGGTGGTTGGGCGGCTCAGGCCTGAGATGGGTGTGAGAGTGGTGTGGCCCAAAAGAGGGGCAGTATCTTGGGACGCAGCAGTCCCCCACCTGGGCACATACCCCAGAGAACCAAAAGCCTGTGCCACGCTGCACCTCACGGAGGGCTGTCCACTCTATTCCTAAGAGCCAGAAGGTGGACACAACCCACGTGTGTAGCAATAGACAGATGGATGAACTGAATATGGTCTCTCCTGACGATAGATGAAATATAATTTGATCACGAAAAAGGCGAAGTACTAAAACCTCCGGTGACACGGGTGAACTTGGGAAACACGATACTTGGTGGAAGAAGCCAGTCACGAAAGGCTTCATGTTGTTTGATTCCGTCCACATGAGAGTCCAGAATAGCAGAATCTACAGAGACAGGAAGTAGGTGGGCGGTTGCTTAGGTGTGAAGAATTCGGGGGCGGTGGGGGTCGAAGCCTAAGGCAGGGCCAATGCTCTGCGGTTGCCGGTGATGGTGCAGAGTTCCCAGGTGTGCCCACAGCCCTCGCACACTTTTCCCAGGTACTTCGCTGGGGCATGGTGATAAGAGTGCAGAAGAGCAGTGGGTGGTGCTGAGGGTGGTGGGGAAGGGACCGCAAGCTGTGTGGCCTCCTGGGCGGTCCAGGCTGGCTGGGAGGGTTCTGCGATGGAGCAGGGGAGGCCGGACACCTCTCCACACTCCCTGCACATCGCGGTGTTTCCAGGCTCTCTTTGGCCCTAGCTGGGGCGGCGGAGGGAGGGCTCCTCTGCTGCAGCCCTGAGTGGACCCAGGATGCCAGCATCGCTGCCCTCCTGGGCCGTGAATCTGCTTTATTAAAAAAAGCAACCCTGGGCCAAACAGCAGGAAACCTAGGCTCGCGTTTGATGGAGTCCACAAGACCTTGCAGGAAGATCTGGGAGAAGAGAAACGCAGATGACTCGGGTACTTGGGGACGCCGACTGCCAGCCATGGGGGACGTTGCCTCCCGCCACTCTCTGTGCCGCGATTAGTGCAGAAACCTCCGTCTAACTAATGTATTGAAGGTGTTTTCCTACACTGGTGAAAGTCCTTTGAAGATAACAGGTGACTCCAGGGTCATTTTTTTTGTCCTTTTCCTATTGCTACGGCCTTAGAATGATGCTGATTTTTAAAATTATACGTGATTATATTGACAGGCACTAAGCAAATCAATACCTTGGGAAATGACTCTTTATCTGCATGACCGATGGCTTCCTAGCACAGGGCCACTGGAGGAGTGTCCCTGGGTCCCAGGTCATGAACATTGTGTGCTCCAGGTGCCTGCCCAGATGTCCCCAGAAAGAGCCCCCCACAACATGTGCCTGGAGCCCGGCTTGGTGGGTGCAGCCAGGTTGCACATGCGGCTGCAAGGTCCCTCCTGGCTCTTCTTAGGAAGCATTTCTTGGGGGACCGGTGGGTGGAGGTGGGGTGAGCTTGGGCCAGGTGATGCCAGAGGCTGTGGGTCCTGAGCCAAGTGGTCCTGGAGGGGGTCTGCAGAGCCGGGCTGTCACCGTGGTCGCTGCCTTCGTGGGCGGCTGGGCTCCTGTGGGCGGGGATTGCTGCAGAGCGCCTGCTCATGGCGGAGAAGGACCTTAGAGACCACCCTTCATTATAGGCTGATCTTTAGGGAACCGAAAGCAGCCTGGAAGATGCTTTGTGACTTCAGGTCTGCGGCTCCTCACTCCCCACCCCCATACCCATGTCTAGACCAGAGTTTTATTGAAGGATAAAAAAAGAAATCTGGGAATCTCTGATTCATTAAGACTTTAATCAGGTGCTGAGCCACCCAGCTGTGTTCCTGTGTGTTGGGACGTTTTCGGGGTGCAGGCTGGCAGGGTGGCTTCCTTCAACACCGGCATGGCTCAGGAGTGTCTGTCACCTCTGCTGGTCACTGCCAGCATCCCATGGCCCTCTGGACATGTGTGCGCCCCATGCCCGTGTGCCCAGGCCTGTGGGTCTCCCTGGTTGGCTGGGGCAGGTTGCTGTCCCTGTAGCATCCTGGAAGGAGGGAGGGTCTGGGGCATCCCCCGAGGGAGTTCCCACTCTACCAATATAACCTCACTTTCCCCTGAGAGTGACAGGCATAGACTGTTGTCTGCCAGGCATGGCAGTTGGCGGGGAACAAGAGGGCATGGCCAGGTAGCCGGATGGGCTCTGGGCTGTCCCTGGCAGATTCTCCAGGGCTTGGATGGAGCCTGCTGTCCACCCATATGCTCCCCAAACCGGGCCAGGTTCTCTGAGCCATGGCATTGCCCCGGGCCCTCTGTGGGAGTCACTTTGGGCTGCCCCTGGGTCTGAGCTGTTGATGCAGGGTGTGGTGTGAGGGGCTGAGGAAGGTTGAACTTGGGGACACCAAGGGCAGGGTGGGCCTGAGCTCCAGGGGTCACAAGGGGCCTGGCAGAGCAGAGGGGCTCTTCCCTACTCCTGCTCCCCAACTCGAAAGCCGCTGGGGTCAGCTTTGTGCTCAAGCTTTGCAGGAGCGAATTGATTCGAATCCAACCACAACAGGTGAAGCAGACCCTTCACTCACCTTGTTGGCAGAGGCCAGGTGACTTGCACAAGGTCACAGAGCTTGCAAGTGTCCTCCCCGGGAATCTGCACCTGGAACAGGAGGTGGCCCGAGTATCCCCTCTCTCCCATTGGACTCCTGTCACCTGCCAGGCAGATAGGCACTCAGTGGCACACCGTTCCTGGCCCATCCTCAGCTGCTCACTCACAGGCTGAGAAACAGTCGGAGCTTCTGCCGAGGTCTCACTGTCTCGTGGTCAAGTCCATGATGTGTCAAGGCAGGAAGAGCATCCGCATCTTACATGTCAGTCAGCTTCTCCAGGGTCAAGACTGGGGGGAGGCAGATGGCAGACAGACAGGAACGCACAGCATGCAGTTCATGGATATCTCGCTGTGAACTTGCAGACACACTCATCACAAGGAGATGGCCCGCAGCCGGTCTGAGTCCAGAGCTGGTGGGACCAGGAGGAGCTGGTGGTCCAGTTTGAAAGCTGCCTGGCAGAGAATTCTCTTTTCACTGGAGTAGGAGAGCCTTTTCTTCTGTCCAGGACTTCACCTGATGGACAGTTGCTTTCCTCAGCCTGTGATTTGTCTGCTAATCTCATCCAAAAACATCCTCACACAAACGCCTAGAACAGCAGTGGTGAACCTATTGCACGTGCTATTTTTCTTTTAAGACAAAAGATGTTAATGTATGAGTTTTTTCTAAACTAAAACCTCACTATTCAGGTTTAATTGCAGTGTTGGCACTTTGTCATAAATAAGTGGGGTTCGTGTTGCAGTTTTGGCATTTGTCTCTAAAAGATTTGCCATCGATGACCTGGAATAATGTTGGATCAAATATCCGGCCAGTTCATGACTCAGTTAACACATAAAATTAATCACAGCTGGCTGTACCTGCTTACCACCCATCCACCCAGGCACCATTTGTCCTTCTGTCCCTCTATTTGTCTATCTCTCTATGCACCATCCAGCCATCATCCCATTCCATCTGTCCATCCACCCACCCACCCATTCATCCATCCATATGTCCATTTGTCCTTCTGTTTATTTGTTTATCTGTCCATCCAGCCATCCACCCACCCACCCATTCATCCATCCATGTGTCCATTTGTCCTTCTGTTTATTTGTTTATCTGTCTTTCTACCCATCCACCCACCGTCCCATTCCATCTGTCCATCCATCCATTCGTCATTATATTCATCCATCCATCTATCCATGCACCCGTTTGTCCTTCCATCTTTCTATTTGTCCATCCCTCTATCCACTCATCATCCATTATCTCATTTCATTTATCCATCCATTTGTCTGTATACCCATCCATCCATCCTCCATCCATCCATCCTCCATCCGTCCGTCCATCCATCCTCCAGCCGTCCATCCATCCATCCTGCATCCGTCCATCCATCCGTCCGTTCTCCATCCAGCCACCCACCAGTCCGATTACTCACTCAGCAAACATGTATGGAATCCTTACCAGGAGAGAGGCCCAATATGACAAAGCAGAAAGTGGACCATCCTGTAAGAGGGACCAAGCAGCATCTGGTGAGGACACAGCGGGACAGAGGGTAATTCATTTCAGGTTTGGGGAGGGATTTGGGAAGGCTTCAGAATGGAGGCGGCCTTGACACTTGAGGAGTGAGTGTGACTGCATGGGTCGGGTGGTTGGGATTCCAGGCTGATGGTGCGGTGTGAGCAGTGACAGAGGCACATGTGAGAGAGACGGGGAGAGACCCAGGCTGGCGAGGGTGGGCGTGCACACCTGCTTGAGGTGGGGATGGTGCTGGGGAGGGGACAGCACTGGCCGTGGGGGCTGAGGCATGTGTCTGGCTTTCTATAGCCAGGCTCCCAGGGGTCCTCAGGGCCCTGCAGCAGCATCGCCTGGATGCCACTGAGGAGCTGATGCCAGGGCCATGTCCCAGACTCAGGTTGTGACGAGGATCTGTAGGGACCTTAAAGTTTGAGGGGTAGCACTTAGGGGATGGGACGAGGGTGGCCAGTGGGGGGCAGGGTGGGGATTCTCTGTCCTGTACAGCCCTGGGCTGCTGCCACAGAGGACTGGGGGCCCTGTGGGGCTGGGTCCCAGCAAGGCTGACTGGGAGGAAGGGGCACAGACTGGTGCTGCTACCGCCTTTGCCTGGGGAGGCTGCTGGGGTCCGGGCCAGTGTGGGGGCCCTGTCTGTCCCCCGTGGGCTCCTCCCAGGATGGCCTAGATGCCGGGGGGCTCACAGCCTGCTGCTTGGACACCGCTGAGTGCTAGTTAGTGAGCAAGGCACGGCGTGCGGCCTCATTATGTCACTGGCTGCGCAGCCCAGGGTGGCGGATTTATTCTTTTCATCATCTCTACGGCCCCCCAGGGTTCCGGTCCTGAGCTCTTAATTTGCTTCCCTGCCAAGCTTCGTGGTCCGTGACCTTTAGACTCCCGCCCGGCGCCCTCGGCGGCGCTGGGGCTCTGCATCATGTGGGGGCTTCTGCCCACGCCGGCTGCTACTGGTTTTGCTGGTGCGTGCCACGCTGCACACACTGCTGCCCTTCGCCCGTCCTGCTGCGTGTTGCTGGGGTGAGCCCAGAGCCTCAGTTCCGTCTCATTCATCAGACTCAGGTGCCAGCAGGCCTGGGCATGGGCTTGTGGTCTGGGCTGTGTAAGGCCCTGGGTGAGCTCTGTCCACGGGGACACTGCCGCCTGATCAGAGTGATTGTGTCCATGACAGGGCAGCAATAGCAGTGACCACTACCAGAGCCACCTCTGTCTGCCAGGACCACTCTGCTGAGCCCAGGAGAGTGATTTTGGTGGCCATCTGCATAACCATCGCCTTCCCAATGGAGGCGGCTGGGCTGGGGACAGGCGTGGTTTCCGCACTGCAGGGAGGTGAGAGGGGACGTCACCAGGTGCCTGCAGGAGCTACTTACCATGGTCTGGGGACATGCTGGAGCCGGCACAGGTGTAGACCCCCCGGGACTGGGAGGATCGCGATCAGACACGCCCTGTGGAAAGCGTGGGGAGAAGGCCTCAGCCCCGAGCCGCTGCCCTGGTAGGTGGCCTGTGTCTCAGGCACGCTGGATACTGTGTGGGCTTCGCTGTCCCCTCCTCCAGCTGGATCGTTTTGCTGCTGCAGAAGGGGAGTGCAGAGTCCCCTGGAAGATGACAGCATTGTCAGTGTAGTTAGCGGCCTTGTCTTGTAGGAAAACTGTTAGGATGACTTCCCGTGCGGTCAGGGACTGTGGGCCTGACAACGTCCTGGAATGCTCTGTTGCCCGTGACCTGGCTGGGCGGCCTCTCTGGGTGATGACACCCAGCGAAGTGACCGATGTGCTGGCCCTCTGGGTTGCAGTGCGTCAGAGAGATTCCGCTTTGGCTCCCACCCTGACTCTGAGGACCCAGGCTGCCCCCTCAGCCACAGTCCCCCATGGTCTGTGTCACCTAACCCTTTGGGCGGGGTCCTGTGTCTCGGTCGCACAGGTGTGTGGTAGGAGCTCAGCCTGTGTCTGTGTGTTTGCTGCCTTCTCCCGCTGCCTGGCGAAGGGCTGCCCGGGCTCTGTCCCTGGCGTCACCTGTCCACAGCAGTCACAGGCCAGGGGACATGCTCAGAAGCAGTGGTTGCTCTGGGCGGGCAGCTGAGGAAGGCCTGGAGGAGGAGCCGGGGCTCACTGGACCCGAAGACCAGTGGAGGGGACGGACTAGGAGTCCCGGGGCAGGCAGAGGAGGAGTGGGCCAGGCACAGGGTCCCGGTGTCCAAGCACCAAGCGCTGGGCTCCCTCTCTGCCCTGGCTTCGTCCTGTGACCGCACCTCTGCGTCCCCCCGCGAGTCTGGCTTCACAGTAAGGGAGGGAGGGGCCGCCCTCAAGGATGGAGGACGCACACCCTGGTACTGTCCCCGCTGTTTTGCCCGCACCAGGCCCTCTGGCAGCCAGCCCGTGCGGCGTGCCTCAGCTGCACATGGAGAAACTGTGCTCCTTCCCAGAGCCGACTTTGCCCGAGGTCACACCAAGAGTCCAGGCTTGGCGCTCTTGGCCTCGAGGCCAGTGTTTTGCCTTGGGGTACTCGACATTTCTGCAGGGGACCCCTCAGGATGCTGGGCACGGGGGCTGAAGGGGTGCCCGAGCGGAGGAGCCTAGCTCCTGGTCCCCAGGGAAAACTCCCTCGGGAGGGGCCCATGAGCACTCAGCGAGAGCGGGGGAGGCTGGGCCCTGGCTGGGATGGTGCTACCCGAGTCGGTCCGTGCCTGCTGTGAGTGGCACGCGGCAGACGTGGGCATGTGGGCAGTTGAGACCTGGCATTCCTCCTGGCTGGAGTCTCAGGCGCCTTGTCGTGCTGGGTGACATTGGTGCTGCTGTTCAATTTACAGACAGGCATGATCGCTCCGTGAAGCAGCCCTGTGAGTACTGCAGGACGCTGCGAGGGCGTGCCCACCTTTGTAAATCTCACCTGGGCATCAACCAGGTGAGGCCTCGTTCCGGGGGCCGGACTGGAGCAGGAAACAGAGCAGACGAGAATCCTCTCCCGAGCTGTGTGCGTGTGTGGGGCATGCGGTGAACGCGAGCAAGCCAGCATGCATCCACGCACCTGTGTACGTGTGCCCCTGCTCATGTGTATGTGTGCATGCACACAGGGACGGGAGCACAGAGTGTCTGGGAATGGAGGGACTTGACATTTTCTGTTGGGCGACAGAGGTGGCTCCCTGGAGAGGCAACTGGAGAAATTCTGAGTGGCACTCGAGGAGCGCTGTGGGAATCTGGGCACAAAGAGCGAGGCTGAGAGGCCAGTGGGTGCCAGGGCCCTGAGGCAGGGACCGGCTACCGGTGTGAGTGCCGGGAGGGCCGGCAGGCTGCAGCGAGGTGGGAGTCTGGTCCTTCCAGGAGGTGATGGCAGCCGGGCACCGGAGGGCTGCAGGCCAGCGGCACCAGGAGAATGTGCCCCACCCCCGGGCTTTGTGGCTGCGCAGAGGCGCCTTGGAGGACCGCCTGTGCAGTGCTTCAGATTGGCTCCCTCCGGCCCCTTTTTGCAGGAGTGAGAAGCTTCCGTTACCTTCCAGCGGGGACCGGGTCCTTGTTGGGGGCCTCTCCTGGGACGGACTGCACCCAGTCCATCCAGCCCTCCTCGCGTGCTGCCTCTGTGCAGTCCTGGGCGACTATTTTTAGCCCCTGGCAGAGGCAAAGGAGGTGTTAGGGGCCTCGAGTCCAGCCGGGAACAGAAATAGAAATGTGAAGTTTCTGACAAGTGGCAGATAACACGGGCAATTTTCATCCTCCTCTTTAGTAAATCCAGTTCGAACAAAATTGATTGCAATAAAAATAGATGGCCTTTCCATGCAGCTCAGTGAGGCTTGTGGTCCAAGGGGGATCCTGCTTAAAACCATTTTTCTCTTCTGTCTGTCTTCCAGCAGCTGTGCGGGCTGTCTGCAGAGCTGCTCTCTAGACGAGACCTCCCTTGGCTCTGGGAGGGACCCACCCGTGCTAGTCGCTGCAGAGCCGCAGCCAGGACCCGTGCTGGCATTAGGACTTTCACCGTGTTGTGTATTTGGCCAATTTTATTGAGAATCTGTTATGGGCCAGGTGTTGTGGCAGTGTCACGGGAGCCAGAGGGAGGAGAGAATACATGGAGTGTTCAGCTCCCGCGGCGGGTGGCTCTGTGGTCCCACCTGTGACATGGGAACAGTCATGGCCCCTTGGAGGTGCCAGGCGCTTACCTCACGTCCTGGCAGGAAGCTCCTTGGGACTGCGGAGTGACAGGTCCCTGGAGGGCTGGTGTCATCCTCTCTCTTGCTCCCACATGTGGCTGTCCAGGGGTTTTGTAGGGTGTCTTGAAACCATGTTGCACGAGCCATCTGGAATGTGTTTTTTGCTCTGCTGTTCTGCTTAGAGACCTGGCAAGTGAAAGTGCAGTGCGTGAAGTTCTGGAGGTTGGAGGCTGGGGTGCTGCTGGGTCCTGTCACCGTAACATGGGACATGGTGCCCCCAAAGAACAGAGCTCTTTCTACCGCTCCGGCTGTAAGGGGCAAAATTCTGTGTAAGTTGTGGGGGGAATGAAAAAGTCGCCTTTGCAGCGGAAAAAGGAAATTATTACAATGTGACTGTTCGACCAGCCAGATGTGCTCAACAGAATAAATTATTTTATTAATTTTGGATGCTGGGGCTTGAGAAAAAACCAGGTTTAATTAGATTTAATTAGAAGAGGCTGCAGAGGGGAGGGAGCCCAGGTGTGGGGTGCAGGCAGGAGGTCCCTGGGTACAAGATGTGGCTGGTAATGTTCCTTGCTGTGTGTCAAACCAAGTCCAGACTGAGTTCATCCTTCTTTGGAAAAGATACAGAAGCTGGGCATGGTGGTGGGTACCTGTAATCCCAGCACTCTGGGAGGCTGAGGCAGGAGGACTGAAAATTCAAGCTCGTTTGGGCAGTTTAGCAACTTATTGAGACCCTGTCTGAAAATAAAAAATAAGCAAAGATCTGGGGAAGTAGCTCATTGTGGAGGCCCTGGGTACCATTTCTAGTACTGCAAAGAAAAAAAAAAATGACACAGATAAATGTGGCCCCTGCTGTTGTTACAGAGAGTTTAGGCTCGGCCTGGAAACTAACCTCAGAGGCGAAGGTTAGGTGATTCTTCTGGTGGCCACTTGGGGGTGCTGTGGCTGTGGTGCAGCTCGGTTGCTCTCAGGTGTGGAGGAACTGTGCGCTCATGTGCGTGCCCTGGTGTGTGTGAACATGAGGAGTGGGGGTGGCAGCTGGGCTTGCATCTGGTTTCTGTTGTTAACTGGTGATAGGAGAGGAGCGTGGGCTCTGTCCTGGGCAATATCTGGATTTGAACCCAGGGCCTCTAGGTACCTAGCTCTGTGCTTCTACTCTCTGCCCAGCCTGCTCCTCGCTGAAGAGGGAAGCTCCCTCTCCCCAGCGCTGGCCGCTCAGGTCCCCTCTGAGGTCCATCCTGGCTGTGAGGCCACACTTTGCCTCCCCATCCCAGGGAGGAGCCTGCCCCAGCTCTGCTGGGTGGAATCTGCAGTGCCGGTCACCCGTGTTGGGTGTGGAAGGAAGCAGGGTGGCTGCTCTGTTCCCGGGTGACAATGGCTCCACCTCTGTGTGTGTGGCACCTCCCTTGCTCACTGGAAGGAAGGTCCACAGTTTCTTTCTTCTAGTACTGGGGATTGAACCCAGGGCTTTTGAACTTGGCTACATCCCCACCCTGTCTTATGTATGTTAGAAAATGTTCTATTTTGAGATGAGTTCTCTCTAAGTTGCTGAGTTGCCCAGGTTGGACTTGAACTTGCAATCCTCCTGCCTCAGCCTCCCAGAGTGCTGGATACAGTTGGTGTCACCAGGCCTGGCACTCACAGGGATACACGCGCACAGAGTGGCAGCTTGGTCTTTCTATGCCCAGCCACAAGGCCCCGGGTGGGCTGTGGCCGTGAGTGGTTGTGACCTCCCATGGGAAGGACAGCAGCCCTGGCTGGCTGGGGCCCCATCACCCGGCTGCTGACTCTGTGCCTGGGGTCAGGGAGGGGACTCACCAAGGACGGACTTGGAGGTGCAAGACGTGGAGGTGTGAACCGCCTTCCAGGAGGAGAGTGCCAAGCCCACGGCTGCTGGGCGGGAGCCACGCTTGGCCCGGAAGCCCTTTGTGTGCTTGTGTCTTCCTGTGAAGCAGACAGCAGAGATTCTGGCTGTGAGGTTCTGACAAGACCTTCTTTGCCCTTTGGGGTGTTAGGAAGGAGAATAAAAGAGAGAAGAGACAACTTTGATTTCTTTGTCTTTGAAGATAAAAGCCTGGGAATTTGTCAAAGAGGGTGAGGCCTGGCTGGCGCTGCCTCATCTGGGCTTTTTGGATGAAGCTGGGCAGGGGAAGGCACACCTCGCTCTGGAAGGGCCACAGCCCGGTGACACCTGTCCTGCACCATGGCCTCCGGGGTCACCGTGTGGCCTCATCCGTGGGTGGGATGGGTGACTGGGCGCTGCAGGGCAAATCTAATTTGTTGGATGTGTGACGCAGCACGCCCAATGTCAATTGGAATGAAAGATAAACTCCGATTTGCCTGGGAGCCCGAGGCGGAGTGATGGGAATTCCAAGTGACGATTGGGGCTCTGGCGAAGACCCCCCTCTCCTCCTTGAGGTCGGTACCCAGTGATGGCTGGCATCACCAGGCACCGTGCTGAGCCCTGACTGTCCCAGGAGCGCGTCCTGCTCTTGCTCCCAGCCAGGCTCACGCTGGCGGCACAAGGGCTGTCTCCTAAAGGGCTTCCGCTGCTCAGCCCTGGGTCCTGCTGGAATCCTGGAGCTGTGTGCTGGGGGCGTAGCTCCGTGCTGAGTACTTGCCTAGCATGTGCGAGGCCCTGGGTTCCAATCCCTGGCACCACAAAAATATCCCCGAGGCTGTACCCCCTAAGTGATGGGGCAGTGAGCGGGACCTAGACAGTAGCAGGTGAAGACTCATCCCGTGCTGTTGTTTGTGGAGTAACTCTATGATGGTATCTGGCAATGGAGATGTGTGGTTTTTATTCAACCTGATCTTTGTGGTTGCCAAACAAAATATAAGATGCTGGGAACAATTTAAGTTTCAGATAAACAAGTATTTTTTAGAATAAGTACATTCCCAATATTACCTGGAGACAGTCTCATACTAAGAAATTATTCACTATTTATTTGAACTTCAAATATTACATGGGTCGTATACTAAAAATGATTCGCTGTTTATTTGAAATTGAAATCCAAATATCACATGGGACATACTCATACTAAAACATAACTGAATAATCTGTTGTTTATCTCAGATCCAAACATAACTGGGTCTCCGGTATTTTTATCTGCCATGTCTGCAGCTCGACCTTCAGTAGCCAGGGAGGCTGCTCTCGGAGCTGCAGAAATGTGGAGCTGGATTTTGGGCAAACCCTAGGTCTCCTGCTCCCTACTTGGCTGGCGGTTCAGACAGAGCAGTGTGGTTTGCCCCTTGTTGGGGTCTCCAGCCCCACCCAGCTTGATGGCTGTCCCGGACTCATAGGACCCGGCACACAGTTGGATTTGCAGCCACGATCGAGTTTGGGAAAGACACACAGGAGAAGGCCCAAAGGCGGAGTCTGGGGACCAAGTGGGAGCTCCAGAGTTTCTCTAGGAGGGGTCACTCAGGACGTGAGTGGAGACTCGGGGTCCAGAGTTTTCTCTGGGGTTGCTCCATAGTGCCTTTTGCCAATATGCACCACGACTCCAGACTCCCAGAGGGAAGGTTGGGCCAGTGTAAGCCACATCGTCTACACTGCCTGCCGAAGCAGAGGGAGCCCTTCCTTTCAGGGCTTGTGTACCCGCCTGTCCGCTGGGTTCTCAGACCCCGAGTGCATGGGCCTTGCCCAGGGGACAAGCAGCCTGCTAGATCAGCACCCCAGGGCAGCAGTGCCCAGAGCTCGGGCCTGCACCCTTCCACCAGGCACAGAGCACCCTGGCCCAGCGATGGGATTCTGGCGGGAGCCAGGGGTGGATGGCAAGGCTTGGGGCCTGTGACCAGGAGGAAAATATATGGACTTTTTGGTGCAGATTTGTCCCTCCCTGCTCTGCTGAGCCCATCCTCTGGTCCCCCTTCCTCAGTTTCCCTTTCAGAGCAGGAAGGAGAGCTCCTGATTCCCGAGCACAGGGAAGGGGAGACTCCTCAAGGAGAGACATTCTGCTTCTGGCTCTGTCTTTGGGGCCCCTCAGTCCTCATGTGGCATGTCATGTGGGTGCAGTGGGCCTGCCAAGCCGCTTGGGCCCCCTGCATTAACCAGGGTGGTGAGGAGCGGATAGCAGTGGTTCAAGGGATGGTTCTGGGCCCTGCATCACTGGTTCTGAGCCCTCCACCCCACTCTGTGCTGTTGCTGACACCCCACCTGCCCCGCCTAGCTCCCCAAGCCCCTGTTTTAACAATTAGGGGAAATCCCTTTTGGGCAATTAGGAGTAGCAGTTGCAGCCAAAACAGGCTCCCCATGGGGTATTGCTTTGGGAGGGCTTGGAGGCTGGCAAGGGAATCACAGCCTTAGTATGCAGGGCAGCAGGGCTGGGCGCTGAGGCTGCAGGGCGCCCTGGCCCCTCCTTGGCCGGCTGGGTCGGGAGCGGGGGGCGGAGGGGAGCAGCAGCCATGGGAACCTGCGGTGGTGGCCGGCTGCCTGGCCCCGGGGGGTGCAGGGCCCAGCAGCTGTGGGTGGGGTGGATGGGCAGGCTGTTCTGCCGGAGCCCGGGGGAGGGGGGGAGGCTGGCCCTGCTCTGGAATTTTGCAGGAGTGGAAGCAACTCTCAGGCCAGTGCCGCTTGGCCCTGCAGTCCGGCTGCCTCGCTAGAGGATGGCCACAGTCGCTGTGAGACTTCCAGTCCTGCCCGGGTGATGGCCGAGCGCTCGGCTCTGGAGACGTGGATGCCATCATTGCCGTGGCTGCTTTGTGTGCCTCGGCGGTGGCCAGGCGTGCTTGGAACACCCGTTTCAGGACTGGCGTGGGATTATTGCTGCAGAACAAATCGGTTAGCATGGCCCGATTTCCTTTGCCTCTGAAATCACTGGAGCTGTAGACTCAGGAAAACCTGGATTTGATGCTCGTGGCTGTCACCACAGTCATAGCTGCTGTGGACTCCCCCGAGCCTCAATTTCTTCATCTGTCAAATGGGAGAAGCGTAGTTGCTCCCAGGCAGGCAGGCCTACCATGCGTGGGGAGCCTTGGCCAGGCGTGGGTGAGCATCGACTGCCATCTTTGTTGGGCTCAGTATTTTCTCCAGCCCTGGTCCCCAGAGCTGGGCCCGGTGTGGGGCAGGTGACAGGAGTGGGCAGTGGCCCTTGGCTGGGTGCAGCCCTCTGTCGTAGCCCAGGGTTTGGGGACGAGGATGCCCAGGGGCCTGAGGTGGGGAGGGCCATCACAGGGGAGGGTGTCAGTGATGAGAGATGACACGTGTGACGGCCAGCAGCGTGCGTACCTGCCGGCTGCTCGGCAGAGGGGCTAGTGGCCTGCTGTCACCGTGTTACATCCCCGAATGCCCGGCGCCCCGCCCAGTCGGGTCCCACACAGCTCACTCTGTAACGTGCTGGACTGTCCCCGCTGCGATAACACCAGGGCTGGCCCCGAATGGCCTCTGGTGCTTTAGGAGACCATTAGCAACCCCTGTCAGACTGATAGTGGCCAGCGATCCTTTCCCAGCCTCACGGGGTGTCCATGCAGAGGAGGGTGGGACTGGGAAGGGATGTGGACGCCCAGGGGCCCCCAGGTCACCCCAGGGTCCAGGGCCCCGCCTGTGGGCTGGAGAAGGTCTGGGGGCCGCCTGGGACCTCAGCACGTGGGCTGAGACAGCAGGGCTCCCATGCAGCCTCTGGTCCCCAAGGCCAGCTCCACATCCTGCTAGCTGTGGAAAAGTCCTAGAACTTCCCCAGGGCTGTGCTTCTCCTCTGTCAAATGGGCCCAGATGCCCGCCACCCTGTTGCACTGGGCGATGTGCTCTGTGTGGGCCTGCTGGATTTGGGGAGCTGGAATTTGCTCTCACCCTGGAGGGAGGAGCCCTCACCTCTCCAAGTGGCTTCTGTAGTGCGCCCCGTGCTTTCTGCATCCAGGCGAAGCGAGACGGTCACTCCCACCTTCCAACAGTGATAGACCCCAGATGTGGCGAGACTGGCCCGTTGGCAGCATTGCTGAGAGCCACACTTTCCTGCCCCCCCGATATCTGGGGACAGAGAAGCCCTGGGTGACCTCAGGTGTGGGAGGCAAATCAGAAGCAAAATTGATAGTGACCAAACTGGGGTTCGGGGTCTGGCTTTCAACAGATCCTGCCCACCTTGCTCACCCAGCCCGAGGCCCGAGGTTGAGGTTGGTCTCCTCAGCCATCAGAGGTCACACGCTGGCTCCCACAGGCCAAATGGAGCAGAGCTGGATTTTGCTCGACAAATACATGGCTGTGAATTCTTTCAGGTCAAAAGACCTCAGGCAGGGGGCTGGGGATTTAGCTCAGTGATTAGAGTGCTTGCCTTGCAAGCACAAGGGCCTGAGTTCGATCCCCAGCACCACAAAAAAAAAAAAAAAAGAAAGACCTCAGGCAGGTGCATTCTGTCCAGTCCCCGCTGGGCCCTGTTGCCTTTGGGGCCTTGGTCGGTCATATGCTGGCTGCCTGGCTCCTGCTGGCGTCTCACAGGCAGCCCCGTGGCTAGGACCCCGCCCCCCAGGAGCCCCTCGCCCCCTGGTTTCTGTCCTTGGCCTGTACTGATGGGGACTCAGCTGGGCGGAGAACATGAGGATGAAGCGCCCGTCCTCCTGCCACCTCGGCGATCTGTACTCAGCATGGGCGCCTCCAGGTTAGGTTTCTGGGTACCTGCCTGTCATCTGGGACCCCAGACGTGCCCCTCCCTTCTCAGTGGAGCCCGTGTTCTTGGTCCGATTTGTAGGTTTCAGCGTTCACAGGTGAAGGGCAATGTGGCCCACCTGACCAGTGCTCGGGGGAACCTGGTCTCACCTGTGCTGGGACTGGGGTGGGGCTGCTGGAGTCTAAAGGGCAGTGGGGGGAAGTCAAGCAGCGTTGGGCGGCTGGGGAGGGAGGGAGACGGGCCTGCTGTCTGCTACCACCTGTGGGCCCTCTTAGGCTCAGGGGCGCCCCCCCCCCCCCGCCTCCTCCAGGCAGCCCTCCCCCATGCGCCGCCTGGAGGTGTGGCGAACACCCAGCTGCTCCCCAAGCCACAGGCATGGCAGGAGGGGCTGGGGGCTGGTTCGGCTGGAGGGTCGAATAGGGCCAGCCTCTAAGGATTACCAACTGGGAAGGCACGTTTCTGTCTTTAGGGTTTTTTGTTTGTTTGTGTTTGTGTTTGTTGGAGGGTTTAATGTTTCTGGGTAATGAAATTCATTATCCGGTTTTCAGTGAAATACTTGGAATAGAAAACTATTGGAATGAATAAACAGTGCAATTTTTCTACCCAAGTGTTCCTTTAAAATGTGATGAAAAACATTTCTTCACCTCTTGCCGCACTGTGCTTGCTGGGCCAAATGCAGTCTGGGTTGTAAAACAATCAGAAGAGGCGAGCTGTGAGTGTTCGTGAGGACGCCCTGGTCATTCTCCCCAGGTGCTCGGGCCAAGAGCCGGGGGGCTGGAGGTGGCTAAGAACTGGACCAGGCCCCGGCTTGGCCATGCTGGGGAGCTCACTGCAGAGAGTGTGGGTCCACTAGGATGGTGGAAGGAGCTGGGCGTGGTGGTGCACGCTGGTAGTCCCAGCACTCTGGGAGGCTGCGGCAGGAGGATCTCAAATTTAAACCCAGCCTGGGCAACTTAGCCAGACTCTGTCTCAAGATAAAAAATAAAAAGTGGGATGCAGGTGTAGCAATGGCCCTGGGTTCAGTCCCCAGAATCACCGAGCAAGCAAACAACAAACAAAAACCATGAGAGGACAGGACTTGGCTCACAGGGAGGCCTGACCCGTCTTGGACGGCTCTTGCGGCTGTTCCCCAAGCAAGGCTGCTACCTTGTCACCAGCGGGCCACCACTCAACCCAGAGTCCTCACTGCATGTGCTCCATGAGGAGAAGGGCACTCTGGGAAAGGAGCCGGAGGCCAGGGTGTCACCCCACCCAGAACCTCGCCACAGGTGGGCATGGCGCGGGGGCACCCAGAGCCCAGTCCTTCCTGTGAAACGGGTGCTTCTGTCGTTGCTTGGGGTCTCAGGAGGGCTGGCTGGGAAGATGGCGTGTAGGGGACGCTCTGCGTATGTGAGTTGATGTCACAGGCCACAGCCTCCTATGACAGTGGACAGGTGGGATGGGGCGGGGGGTGGGTTCAGACTCCGTATTGGCCGCCACGCCAGGTGCGCATCCTTGTTGTGTGACCTTGGGCCAGCTCCTCAACCTCTCTGGGCCTCCATTAGTGTAAGGAGGAAGCCGGCCTTTCCTTAGCAGTTTGCGGTCAGGACTGTGGGCGGCACCCAGGGCGGCCTCGCTGTGGACCGTGTTTCCTAAAAGGTAGCAGTCATCAGTGTCACTGGCTGTGTGTCCTCAGGCTGGTGCCTGGCTTGGCCCGTTCCTGCTTTTCTCATGGGTGAAAGGACAGGTTTTGCCTCGCTTACTTTTGAAGGTTCCCATCCTGTATTTAATTTTCCCTTGCCCTACGCTTGGATCTGACTTTCGCAAAAGCCCCCAGTCACCTTAAGAGCGGCGCGTGCTGTGGAGGTGGAGGAGTCCCTAGTGTGGCCTCGGTGACAAAGGCCCATCTCATGTCAGCCAGGGCAGGAAGCTGGGAGCTCGTCTGGGACTGGAGCGGTCAGGCCAGCCTTTGCTGTCTCACTGACCATCACAGGACCACAGCCTCCTTGGTTCCTAGCGTGAGTCAGTTTGGCAGTGGTGTCTGGGATGATGAAGTCTGTATCAGTCAGCACATCTAGGTAACACCGCAGTGACAAACATCCCAGGATTCAGCGGCATAAGCGGTCACAGTTGTGTGGGCTGATGGTTGCCGCTGGCGTGGTTCCTGCCTGGCCATGGTCAGCATGGGCTGAGGCCTCTGAAGGGCCCCCGGGCCAGCATCCCCGGGACCACCCTCTTCTGCAGTGCCGATATGTGGGAGCCTCAGCACAGAAGACACCGGCAGCCTGGTTTCTCCTGGAAGGAGGAGCTGGGCGTCTCCGAGTTCTCGTCAGCTTTCATCCGCGAGTCCCTGGACAGGCGCGGCGTGTGCTGCTGGCCTCAGGGCCGAGTCTTCTGGAAGGGGAAGAGCCGCTGTGCCTGGCGATCACGCCACCCGGGCCTCGCTTGTCTGCGGGTCCCCTCCTGCTCTTGAACCCGTAATTATGAAGGCCCCGCCTGACCCCGTGACGGGAGACACACGTGCTGCTGGTGGGGTTTGGAGAGAGCCGGCTTATTCTGGGGACGTTTCATTGAGAGCATTAATAAAAACAGCATGCGTGCTGGTGCGTTTCCATAGAGACTTCCTAAGATTTATGTCCCTGAGACATATCTTTGGATCCTGTGGAATAATTATCTTCCAAATGTCCTCCCCTGATATTCTTCTGCGGGGCTGCTGGGTTAGAGGCGGACATCACGGCTGTTTGTGTAGGAGCCCAAGATGGGGCAGACTCTGGTGGCCTGGGAGCGTCCCTGCGCTGGAGGATGAGATGTGTCTGGCCTGGGGCTCTGGTGAGGAATCGGAGCGGGGAGCTAGGAGAGCTGAGTTCTTGTCCACCAAAAGCCTGAGCAGTGAGCTCATTGGACCATAGTTTGCTGCTCTGTAAAATGGGTGTGTTAGGCTGACAGCCTTCATTTACAGGTGACGGAAACTCAGTTCAGTCTAAGAGAAAAAGAGCAAACAGAGAATTCCAGGGCTGAGTGGGAGCTTCAGGCATGCTTCAAGCCAGCGGCCCAAGCAGTGTATTCTGAGTTCCATCTCTTGTCTTCGGGCTTAGCCAGGGGAAGAGATTTATTGTGGCAGTAGTGAGGAGAAGCCCTAAAATCTCATTAGAGAATTGAACACATTTTAAAAAAAATTAACATACATACAAGCTCCAGCCTTGCCCGGGGCTTAGAGGGTCTCACGTCAGGGGGCACAGGGGCTTCTCGTGACACAGTGTGGAGACAGTTGAGACCCAGACGAGCAGGCCCTGACCTCGGCTCTGACATTGTCACAGTGTGTGCGGCTCCGGGAGGCAGGACAGGCCCCTCCCTGTGC
This sequence comes from Hystrix cristata, assembly GCA_004026905.1. Classification (NCBI taxonomy): domain Eukaryota; kingdom Metazoa; phylum Chordata; class Mammalia; order Rodentia; family Hystricidae; genus Hystrix; species Hystrix cristata. Next base: position 44,047 of record PVJO010003239.1, on the reverse strand, counting down.
CCAGAGTCCCCTTCTGTGTGAGAGTGAGACAGTGCTTGCTGGGCCTTGCAAACCCCTGAAAAGACGATGCAGGTCCGGTGCCTCCTGTCCCCGTCCGTGTGTCTCCCCAGATGTCTCCTGGTCCCCTTGGTACCTGTGAGCTCCTAGGTGCCTCCTGCCCACCTGTCTGGATGTCCATTCGGTCCCTTGCTCTGGGTGGCAGTTGGTCACTGGTGGTTTGACTGGTTAGTCTCACTAACAGATGTCTGGAGTAAGCTAACTAGGGGCAGCATAGTGGCTTCTGTCCCAGCCCTTTCTGACTTCCCACCTGTTGTGTTCATGATGTGGCTTTCATCTTTATGTGTACGAAATGGCTGCCATACCTCCAGGCATCATGTCTGCATTCCAGGCAGGAAGGAGGCCTGTGTCCTATTGCTCAGAACTGGGCCACATGGCCACGCCTAGAGCAATGGATCCTGGGAAGGGGGCAGTGTCAGCTTGAGCACATTGCATTCTGGGACAGAATCAGGTTAGGATGGCAAGGAGGAGGGGAGAGGGGGCTCGGGCAGCTACATGTCCCAGGCTGCTCCAGGCAAGTGCCACCGTGAGGTCCCCCTGGCCCAGCAGCACCCCCTTAGCAAGGCCTCTCCCGCCCTTTGGGAGCTGAGACCCCAGCATATGCCAGCCTCTGCCACCTGTGTGGCTGGAGCTGGCTGGAGAGACCCGGGGCAGGGGCCGGGCCTCCGAGCAGGTGAAGGTTGAGTGGTGGGGAAGGCGGGGTTGGGTCTGAGGGACAGTGGCAGGTGCAGCTGGGGTGGGGACAGGGGTGGAGCCTCTGGGGCCGGCCCCTCGCCTGCTGTGTGGAAGGGCCTGCGTGGTTGGATTTTGCCTCTGAATGCGCCTCGCTTCTGTGATGAGGACGCACCAGCAAGGGGATTTCTCATGTGAAGGTAAGGCGCTAAGCTTCCCCACATGGGGCTGTGAGCACCACGTGTACGCCTGGAGCGGCCTGCACTTCACCACCGGGCGGGGACACCCGAGAGAGCGCGATGGGCAGGACCGGCGATGCACCAAGCAACAGGTGTGGGGAGGTCCCTGCCTATCTGGTCTTGGAGCCCGGCTCTGAGCTTGTCATCAGTAGACCTCTCCGGGGGCCTGGTTCCTGTCGGCGGTCACTTTGGGGACATCCGAATGGGAAGCCCCAGCAGCCAGCTGGGCTGGGCGAGTGCTGTTTCCCGGGGAGCCGCAGGGGCTGCCTGACCTGTGCCCACCGAGTGCGTGGTGTCTGGATGCTGGCCCAGCCCCAAGTTGCCCTGCTGGGCTTGGCCCTGGCTGGCGTCTCGGCCCTGGGGGGCCATGGCGAGGGTGTGTGACCAGCAGAGTGCCACCCTTGGTCTCTGTGCTCCCCTGACCTTGGGCTGGGGGCAGCGCGGGCTCCAGGGCCCCGCGTTCCACCCCGATCGGTGGCTGTGTGGCCTGGCTTTCTCCAGGATGTGCCACATTCAGTTCATCCCACAGTGACTGAGGGGAAGGCACAGGGAGCTGTTGTTCTGGGATGCAGGGGCCATGGGTGATGTGGGGGGTCCCGGGGGGCCAAGCAGGGGCTGCAGGGGCCTCAGGGACCAGCCCGGTCCGACAGGGGGCAGGGTGGTGGGGCTACTGTATGCGTCTGGGGAGGGGTGCTGCTCCCTTTGGCCAGGGCTGCCCTGAGGGGCGGTGGGCCTGTGTCCCCAGATCTGCTGCTTCTCCCAGAGAACCTGGAAATCTGCGTCACGGGGGGCTTTTACATGTTGACAACTGATTCAAATAAAAATACCACATCTAACAAATCAAACCCATTGCAAACTTCTGGGCAGGAGCTGGAAGCATGTGGTGAATATCATTCATTCATCCATCATTCCTTCATTCATTTGTCATTCATTATTCATTCATTCATTCACTGACCCTCCCGCCCCAAACCATCTTACTAGGTCTGGGGGATTTTAAGGCTCAGGGTCTGGGGTTGGGCAGGCAAAGCACAAACACCCCAAACTCTGACACAAAGTTGTGTGGATACCCAGGAGTGGGAGAAGGGGCCGGGGAACCGGGCAGGGAGACTCAGTGCCTGGGGTGCAGCAGTCAGCAGAGTTGCCTTGGTGGGCGATCAGGGCATGAGTGTGTTTGTGGCAGATGGTGGGAGGAGCGAGGGGTCCGCTCGATGCCTGCAGGCCGTGTGGTAGCGCTGGGGCTGGGGCAGGGCTGAGGGCTGGGGACCATCCACTCGGTTCCGCTGGGGAGCCAGGCTACCGACACACGGAGGCTCTGATTTGTGAGAGCTTCCCTGAGCTGTGTCCTTGGCCGGAGCCACCTCTGTTATCAGAGTCATTGTGGGTGGTGTGTCGTTTGTTTGGGCACAGTGGGTGGATGCTGTGCCCCCCAGGAAGGAAGAGGGGCAGAACTCCCACCCAGGCTGTGTACAGCGACTTCCACCCAAAGAGGGCCATGTGGGAGGAGCAGAGGGGCTGGCTTTGAGCCCCGTCCTGGTGGTCAGGTCCACAGCCCAGGGCTGAGTCATGACACGATGGGATGAGGATGTGTCCCCTCTGTGGTCCCCTCGCTAGGGCCCCAGCCCAGTCTGACCAGGAGAAGCACACAGACCAGTCCCGGGGGGACCTGCTGCCGCCTTGCTGTGCTCCTCAGGGTGGTCACGGTCATGACAGCATGGAGGGCGGGCACGGTGGAGCCCAGGAGAGGCAACCCTCAGTGGCATGTGGAACCTGAGTGTGGCAGCTCTCAGCGAGAGGAGAGGCCACCGATGGGGGACGGGGGGGCGCTGGGAGCCCTCCCATGGCCCTCCCTGTCCCTGTAAACCTGAAGCTGTTCTGGAGGAAGCCCTGCTCTGCATGCTTCGTCCCAGGGCAGCCAGGACCCCTGCATCCGAGCCCCTGCCCCACGTGGAGCCCCGTCCCTTCCCCGTGTGTGCAAGTCCCCCCGCTGTGCGGGTCAGGCTGTCGCAGCTGGGACCTGTGCTCCTGGGTGGCCGGCGTGGCGGAGCGCGATCCGGGGCAGACCCTCCGCTGCCCTGGGCCTTCCTGGAGTTCACCTGCTTATACTTCCGAGAAGCCTAGGGGTGATGGTGCCTTCTTACGTTTGCCGGGTGCCCTCGTGCCACGCGAAGTTTATTCCACTCCTTATACACCTGGGGAACTGAGGCACGGAGAGGTCAAGCAGCCAGCCTCAGGCCTCGGAGCTCGGACGACCTGTGCCCCGTTTCACGCTGTCCTTGTGTGTTCCACGGCCAGGTGCGGGCACTGGCTGCAGCCAGCGATTCCCAGCACTGTGTGAACGTGGGCGTCAGCAATGTCATGGAGACGTGCTGTCACTCACCATGCAGAGTTGTCATTAGCTTATGGCTCCGGGGCACTTGCTGGTTATGGAGCAGCATGGTGGGGACTTCCTGGCACCTCTTGCGGGAGCGAGTTCAGCTGTTTTAGCAGCGGGGGCCTTTGGGCAGCAGAGGAGGAGTATATTATTAGAACAGCCACATCGTCGGCTGGTGTTCCTGGCATGGGCCCTGCCAGAGCACAGTGACATCTTTGTGCATGTTAGTGGTATCCCCAATCCTTTGCAAACCAGCGGGACAAACCCTCCGGTGAGGTCTGGCACCTTTAAAGACTCAGACGAGTCCTGTATCGGAGAAAGGATTCACTTTCACAGAGTCCCTAAACTTACATGCCCGCGGATCCTGGTTTCCATCTGGTGTTGGTGCTGTTGCGGAGGGTGACTGTTAGCATCTATGTGACAGTCAGAGGCGAGTCTCCACTTCCTCGAGCTGCTCGTGTCCCTTGTGTGCCGGGCACGTGGCAGGTGCTGGTCCACCCAGGCCTTCTCCTACATTCTGTCCACTTCACATCTCGTGTGGATGGCAAACGCCATCTGCTCTGTTTTCTAACATTGCATTTTAGGGCAGGCATTTGATCACCTGCAGAAGCCGGAGTCTGCTGACTGCCTCGTATCGGGCTTCAGGTGGCGGCTACGGGAACCCCTAGAAGGGAAGAGATGAGTGCCCCACGGGAACTGACACAGGACACCGTGACAGCCATAAATGTGTCCTGTTTGCCCGCTTGGGCAGGCAGACTGTGTCTCTTCGTTAGTAAATGTGCTGTTTGTCTGCCACGGCCCGCGTGACCAAGGCATGCGATTATATTTATTGAATGCAAATCACGCCATGGAAATTTATTTCCCTGCCTTACTATTTACTCCGTCCTTCCCCCATCCCAGATTTATGAAACATACGGATCTTCTCTTTAAACAATCCTTCAAAAGCTCTGACTTGCAAATTAGTTCCTTGAATGATCAGCTGTATATATTCTGCGTTTAATAAATTCAGTTATTAAGGAAGAGGCAATTGATTATTCAATTACAGTGGATCAGGAATCGGGCTCCTCGGCAAACTGCTGGAGACACCGGGTTGAGCAGTAATGCAGTGATAAAAATTGCCCTTGAACTGGCCTTGACACCGTCTCTGGGGGACAGCCGGTGCGGGTCCTGCCCGGCACAGGGTCCTCGCCAGTGTGGCCCCGGCCTGGGAGCCTTCCTACTTTGTAAATAATGGAGTGGATAAACCCAGGGAAGATCTTTTCCATTTGATTTGTGTAGATGAAGGAATTTGCATTATGTATGAAATTGCAATTTGCATTTCATCCCAAGAGAAAAAAGAGAACAATATTGATAAATACATTTTATGCGTATACAAAATAGATCTGAGCATGATATATAGGGATGTTGGGAGTGGACGTGCATGCGTGTGTGTGTGTGTGTGTGTGTGTGCTCGTGTGTGCATGTGAACTTAGTGTGCAGCATTCGTCCCTCCTTTCCTGGCTTGAGGCTTCCCCTGCCTTTGGCTGAAGAGCATCCTCAGGTTGCCGTCTCACCCAGAACCACAGTCTCCTCACCTTGCATCGAGGTGGCCACGGCTGCCCAGGAAGGCCTCAGGCCCCCTTCTTGCTGGCTTGTGGGGCTGGAGACTGCACTGCGGGGACCTCTCAGAGTTCCTGAGTGTCCCCGGGCCTGGTGCCCCACCTGCTGCTGGCCGTGGACGTCAGGAGCAAGTAAGAACCTCCCTTCCGCATTCATTCACTCATTCATTCTGCTCATACGTCCCGAGCCCCAGGAATGGGTCAGGCCTGAAGTCTTGTGGTCCCTGCCATGGGCGTGTCCGGCCAGACAAGTGGGTAGTGGGCACGCCTTGTCTGTGAGAGCAGAATGACCGTGTGGGTGGCACATTGTGACTAAGGGAGATGCGGGGGCAGGGGTGGAGAGATGGCACTAGTGAGCAGAGAGGGGGTGCACCTTGGCTCCCTGTGTGCCCATGGCTCCTGCCCCAGGAGCCCAGCTGCCCACCTGGGAAGAGGGGCGCTGGGTGCCCCGAGCCCTGAAGCCTCCTGCGCCAGGCAGGGCTTGGGCCGCGTGACAGGAGGCCTGTACTGCACGGCCTGGCGAACTCACCTGGATCCCAGGCTGTGGGCCAGCGGGACCGGAAGTCCTGGGCTCGTGGCCCCACCATTGCAGTCTCTGTCCTTCTAGCCACAAGTCCTCTTCTGCTGTTTTCTCCTGCGTCTCTCATGAGAATGCTTGTGTTTGGATTTTGGGGACAGATGGGGTAGCTCAGGAGGATCCCATTTGGAGGTCCTATTTGGAGGACCTCATTGGCAAAGCCTGTCCCCAGGGAAATGATGCTCACAGGACCTGGGCTGAGGACATGGACCCTCTTTGGGGGTGCTGGCCACAGGGCCCTTCCCTCCCGTCTGTGGCTGGCTGGCCCTGCTGGATCCCACCTTCCCAGGGTCAGGGATGTCAAGGCTGCTGGGCGAGCGGTCCCTCTCCCTTCCTCTCCCGGCTTCCCCCGTGCCCCTTCTCCTCTCCCCAGAGCAGGGGCCCTCCCTGCCCCTCAGGAGCAGGGCCAGCTCTGTCCACACTGGGCTTCGTGGGAGCTGGTGGCTGAGACCGGGTGGGGGCAGCGTGGGGCCCTGTGGCAGTTGGTGAAGACCCGGGACTCCTGGGTGATGTGTATGAGAGTCGTCCCAGCTTTGCTTTTGGGAATGGCAGTGAATGAAGTGGGCAATAGTAGAGTCCTCTCCCCTTTGGTTGCCCTCCCCTCCCGCCCTTCTGTCCCCTTTCCTCTTCTCGTCTGTTCCTCCTTGCAAGAAGCCTCAGTGAGCACCTTCTGTGTGCCATCGCCTGAGCTGTGCCTGTGCTCTGAGCTGCCTTGGTGTCCTCTCGCCTAACGTTTCTAAGGAGGACTTGAAAGTAGAGTTGGCACCTGGGCCTGTCTCCTGTTGACCGTGAGTCATTCATTCATTCAACAAACACTCCTATGCTCCCTGTATGGTGGGCCTGGCCTCCTTCTCCAGGCTGTGGAGGTGAATAGGACCCAACCTTGCCCACATCTCTGTGAAGTCAGCTCAACACCCTGCCTCTGGGGACCCCACACCGGACCTGGGTCTCAGTGAAGACACAAGCTGTATTCTGCCTCAGTGAGTCCAGTTTTCTGTGCTAGCGCCAGCAGGCCATAGCCAGGCTTCCAAGCTCGAGTCCTGGCGTGGCCCCTTGTTGAGGGCTGTGATCTCCCCTGTGCCTCAGTTTCCCTCTGCAGACAGTGTCTGCCTGGGGGAGGAGGCGTGTGGGGCAGGCTGGGCGAATGATGGCCGAAGGCTTGGGTGCTGTTCTTAGAGGTCCGCAGCGCTGTCCTTTCCCTGAGGCCCTTTACACATTCTCATTCTTCCGGTATTGCTAGGCTCCTCATTCCCCCCTCCTTACCCAGGAGCCGCGTATTACAAAATTCATGGCTGCTCATTTTCAATTCTTTGCACAAACACCTGCTTGAGTCCTTGGGGAAGCTGCATTGGGGTGGAACGAACAAGAACGGATCAGATCCGTCTGCTTTGAGGTCCAGTTTGGGGTGGCAGGCCTGGTACGCAATTCCGAAGGTCTGTCCCAGGCTGGGATTGGCACTTGTGAATACTCAGACAGGGCTGGGGGATTGCATGAGGAAATTCCAGTGGTCCTGGAGGCTGGGTGCTGTCTGTCTGTCTGTCAGTAACTGACAAGGACGGTGGCGAGGGCTTGGCTCTGCAGTGGCAGCAGGGGGGTAATTCTTGTGCCAGGGACAGTTGGAGACCACCCTGCCTCAGCCAGCCAGCTCACCTGTGTGCAGGAGGGACCCTGGCCTGAGATGTGAGCTGAGCAGTGGCCTGGTTCCCTGGAGTCCCCAAAGCACGCTTCGTGTCCTGTATGTCCCTTGGCCCCTGTGGAGCCACCCACAGCCCTGGGGCACCCGAGACCGGAGACCCGCCGTGGGAAGGGAGCTGAAACCTGCAGTGAGCAGGTGCAGGATCGGGGTCCTGGCAGTTCTAAAGGACATTTCCCACCGTCATTTCGGTCCCCCTGCCGGGGTGAGGAGCTTGAGGGGGGTCAGCCCACGCCATTGCTCAGGAGAGTAGTTGACCAGGAAGGCGACAGTTTCCACCTATCAACATAGCGATCTGTCAAGCAACAGTGGCTAATCGAAGGCACGCGGGCGGGAGGTAGACCAGGGTGCTGCCACCGCCATCAGGAGACACAGTGAGTCTGGCAGGGCCTGTGCTCGGCAAGCCCTCGCTGCTGGTGCTTCCTGGGGTCGCTCTCTGGGTGTGGGGTGCTGGGCTGTGAGCGAAGGAAGCTTGGGCTGGAGGGCACGCAGAGCGGGCCCTGAGCCAGCTTGGAGCTGAGAAGCCAGGGAAGGAGGCGGCGAGGCCCACCTGGCCTCCTGTGGGTGTGTCGGGGGAGGGGACCCCGGCCTGAGACGGGACTTAGAGGCCACTATGTACATATAGGGTCCCTGTGGAGGGGTCTCCCCGTGTTTGGCGATTAAGGAAGAAGACAGCACCGGGACGGGAGGAGGGACTTCTGGGGGAAGCCTGGCCCACAGGGAGGGTTCTGGGAGTGAAGGGGGTGGGAGTTGGCCTGGGTGAGGTCACAGCTGAGGGGACGGGCGGGGACCCCTGTGACAGTTGATTCAGCATTGGCCTTGTGCCCTGTGCCGGGCTGGCAAGAGCTGGGGGGCTGCTGCACTGGCAGAGCCGATGCTGGGAGAACTGGCTGACATTGGGTACTGGGTGTCCTGGGAGGCTGGCGCTGTCCCTGAAAACAGAGGCTCTGAGTGGTGAGACAGGGAGAGCCCCGTCTAGAGGGAGGCGGGTACACAGGGTGCCTGGGGCGTGGGGCGTGGCTGCGCTGCCTCGTGGGGCCCGGTGGTGTCTGCAGGGGTGCAGAGGTGTCACCAAAGAGATAGGTCGCTGTCCGGACCCCTGACCTGTGAGTGCGACCTTCCCTGGAAATGGTCTTCACGGATGCGACACAGTTAAGGACTTTGCAGTGACCTTAAACCCAGGGGTTGGTGACCTTCCGGAGAGAGGAAGGATGTGAGGCACAGGACGGCAGGGAGGCCACGTGGAGGTGGAGGCAGAGCCCGGAGTGACACAGCCACAGGCCTTGGTCCAGCCTGGCCGGAAACCACCTGGGGCCCAGAGGCCTGGGGTGGATTCTCTCTCGGAGCCCCTGGGTCACCAGCCCTGTACTGTGAGCCAGATCTAGGACCCCGGTGTGCAGAGCAGTGAGGAAAATAAACTCTTATGCCTCCTGCATGCTGTGCAGCGCTGAGAATTCCTGTGGTGCCGCTCGGAAACCGGCGTGAGTTTTAAATCTCACCCAGAGATGTCTGCGATGCTTGGAGATGCTCTCTGCAAACGGGGTCATGGAGCAGGCCGCACGGGAGCTGGGCGTGCAAGCATGGATGTGTGCAGTGTGCGAGCTGCCGTGTTCCGGAAATAAATGGGGACTGGCAGCTCCCTGGGGCTGTTCACCCACATGGGCAGCAGAGCCGGGCCGGGCTAAGCTGCAGCTTGAGGCTCCAGCGAGTCTGGACTGTACCCCTGGGGTCTCTGGGCGAGGGGTGGGACGGGGCGGCCCCCTGCCCCCTCGGTCGCATTCTGCCCCCACGTAGCTCCTGGAGTTGGGTATTTTTAAAGTCAGGTCTGGAAACTAATTGTTGCTAAGAAAATTGTTGCTTAGAGCACGTAACCTAAAATTAAAATGTGCCTTCTCACTATGAAGGGATCCTTCCTGGCTCCTTCCTGAAAGCCGCTGACAAGGGGTGAGGACCAAAATAGAGTTCGCTTTTTCTCTTCTCTGTGTGGTTACCAAATGGGAAGTGAACGGGAAGAGGTCTGGGGACTGGGAGGATGTTGAGGAGGAGAGCACGTGGGAGTTAGACCCGTGTACCCCACTGGAGAAAAAAGCTGCCCCGCCCCGCGCTGGCCACACCCCGGCTCATGGTCTCCAGGTTGGACAGGAGATGGACTGGAGGCTTTGTGCGATGGCGACTCTGTTCTCTCCAGCCTCCCTCCGCCCTCCCTCCCTCTTTGCTTCTTTCCTGCCAGTGCTGGCCCTAGTGTGTGTGCTGGGCAGAGAGGATCAGAGGACGGTCTCCCTAAGGGAGTAGGACATTTCCATGATGACAGCCGGCCAAGCCACTGGACGAACTGACAATGGGAGGCTTTGTACAGGAGGGAGGTGGCCCTCGGACAGCCCCGGGTGGCCCCTGCTCCTCTCGTCCCCTTCCGTCCCTCTGCAGCCAGCAGCAGCCCCCGGGACCCTCTGCTCTTGGAGGGAGGGTCAGGCGGCCCCAGCGGTGCCAGGCTGGCGGGCGCGGTCCCTGTCTCTCTCGCAGCAGCCCGTCCCAACCCTGCCGCCTCCCGAGTGCTCGGTGAACTTGCCAGGCCGATCCAGCCCGGGGCCCCAGCCCTGTCCCCACTCGCCCGCAGGTCTGCACCATGTGTCCCCTGCGTCTCTAACGCACCATGCTTCCTGGGCGGTGTTTTACTCCAGAGCGCTGCTGTTACCTGAAATACTGCACATGTCTCGAGCTGCTTGTCTCCTGGCCCCGCTGGAACACAGATCCACAAGGGCAGACCTGCCTGCTTTGTTTGCTGTGCTGTCCTCTGTGCTGGGAACAGGGTTCAGCATGTGCCAGGAGCTGAACAAATGACGACTGTATGAGTGAGCAGCCACAGGTTTGAACGGGTGACTCAGTTTCCCCTGGTGGAGGAGAGCAGAGAGAAGAGCCTGTGCAAAGAGCCCAAGGCAGAGGACAGGGAGGGCTGGGCCTGCGTGGGCTCCAGGCATGTGCCTGATTAACATATGGGAAGCCTGTGTGTGTGTGTGTGTGTGTGTGTGTGCACTGAATCCAGGGAGCACTGAGCTACATTCCCAGCCCTTTTTAGTTTTTGATTTTTGCTGAGTTTCTCAGGCAGGATTCATCCTGTGGTCCTCTTGTCTCAGCCTCCGGACATGTGCTCTGGTGCCCAGCCACCCATGCCACCATGTGCCCTGGTGCCCATTAATGTTTAACATTAATTCACATTTTGTATCTCTGCTGCGAGTCTGTCTTGAAGGACTCCGCTGCCTCTAGCACCAGGAGCCAGTAGCAGATGCCTGTGGCACGTTCGTCTGGCCTAGGACTCTACGGCAATAAAAAAAAAAGAGGCGCAAGCCGGCCTTGCAGTTTTTAAAAATTTCAAAGAGCACATTTCATCCGATCTAGAAACTCTCAGACACGCTCTAAGCTGCAGCTTTATTTTACTCACTGAGAAGGCATGGCATTGATTAGAAGCCATATTCTGACTTCAGCGATGTTAAAATGTGAAAAAGAAGCACAGGTCATAGAATCAGTGAAATATGGAGCAGCAGAGTGTGTGCGCAGGGACCGGCAGAGCTTGCTAGTTGCTTCCTAAATGCACCCAGCCAAATTTATGTGCAGAGAGCTGCGTGGAGCAGGCTGGGGGTGCTGTAAATCACTTATACGCGCGTGCCAGGCTGCTCTGGGGGTGCAGCCTTGCTCCCCGCGCATTCCCGAGTGCCCCCCCACCGTGAGCCTGGCTTTGGGATATCTAGGGGGTGGAGGATCTGAGAAGCAGCTGCTCAGCTGCAAAGATAATCCTGGTAATTGCAATCAGACCCTGAGCTCCGGGGCAGAAAGCGAGCTTCCACCCAGGGAGGCAGAGGAAGAGTTCTTCAAGTGGAGACCCACAAGTTCCAGGGCGTTTCCGCTCCAGCGTCCCCCACTAACCCAGATTTCCAAGACCCCCTTTGCTCTGTGATCATTTCTCCTCGCCCCCGAGGGCTGGTATTTCCCACACAGGGAGTCTTAGGCCAACCTGCAGAGTTGGGGGGCTTGCCGCACGGGAGGAAGAAACTGCAGGGTCCCCTTTCCAGGGGCAGGGGCTGCCTGAACTGTCTCTGAGAGCATGTGCTTCCATGGGTGGGAGGCTTCTCGTTAGATTTTATTTTTTGGTGTTTTGAGACAGGGCCTTACTATGTAGCCCAGGCTGGCCTTGAACTCAAGCTGACCCTCCCGCCTCAGCCTCCTGAGTGTTGGGATCACAGGTGTGTGCCACCACGCCCGGCAAAGATTTCCTGTTTTAAATGATATCTGGGTAGCAGCTTCCAATGTGATTTCCCAGCATCCCTTAGGAATGTTTAGGGAGACACAAAACAGATGCAGAGGCACAACAGTGACACTGAAGACGAAGCGGCAGTCTTACTGAGTCAGGGAAGAAGACTCCTCAGCAAAAGGCTGAGGAAGGGGTGGAAATAAGGGACACGAGTCATCTTTGCCCCAAGGACCTCGGTAGGAAGCACCTCTCGATTCTGCTTGGCCTCCCACTGCCTTGGGGACCCCCGCCGAAAGCCCCTGAGACCCGTGTATCCTCGGCCCTGTCTCTCACCCCATCTGGATTTGAGCTCCAGACCCGAGACGAGGGAGGATTTGAAACGTGCGGCTTATTTAGGGTATGTGGGTGGGAGTCAGTATCAGGCCGGTGTGTGTTAGTGGGGGCTCAGCCCCTGGGGACTCCAGGGGACTGTGTGTGACAACTGCAGGAGGAGGATGCTTCCAGGAACACTGGGCTTGGGCCCTGTGTCCCGGCCAGAGAGGCAGAGAAGGAGAAGAGAAAGAGACCCCAGCACGGGGGGTGCACATCCGTGGTGGGACGGGGGCTTCCGGGAAGGAGTGGCAGGGACAGGGATTCTGGGAGGGTTGCAGCCTGTAGGAGGAGGGCTCTGGAGCGGGGACACAGCTGGGATGTGAACACCCCAATCAGCCTTCATGCTCTCTGGCCCCCTGTGAGGAGAGCCAAGTTTAGGTGCACGGTGCCTGCTGAGCTCAGGAAGTGGGTGTGAGCTGAGACCCGAAGAGGGCAGAGCCAGAGGACACCCACAGGGCTTGTCTGTCACCCCTGCGCCCAGCGAGACCCGCCTTTTGCTCAAGGAAGAAGAGGGAGAAGTGGTCCACCACGGGTCTGGGAAAGGCGCTGTGGGGCGTGGCCGAGGAGTGGCCTCGCAGGGACGAGGGGGGGGGGACGGCACTTCGCAGGGACAGACGGACAGCGTGGAAGGCCTCGATCTCAGAAGCAGGTGGCCTCGAGGGGAGACTGGAGTGGTCAATGAGCTGTGGGCAGTGTGGCCTGGTACAGAGAGAGCCAGGGTGGAAGGTCACAGGTCCCCAAGGCTGCGCCTGCCGCATGTCGCATGTAGCAGCCAGGGGAGTCCAGGTTGCAGAGAATCCAGGCAGTGCTGAGGAGGAGAAACTGAGACTGTCTCCAGATGAGTCTAAAACGACATGGGGTGAGGACGGGGGTGGGGGGAGGGAGAGTGGGAGCCCGGAGCCTGACCCAACCTGGTGCTGGTGTCCCGGCCTGCCTAGCAGGGCCGCGTGGGGACTCCTGAGAGCTCTCTGCAATCTAGAGGAAGAGAATGAAGTCAGCCGTCATGACCCTGCTGGAAAAAGCCACCAAAGGGCGTGAGACAGTGCTGAAATCAGATGTCTCTTTCCCAAGGCTGAGGGCCCCACACCCTGCCCGACAGTGACTTGATTTGTATGAATGCGCCTGGGGATACTGGGCCACCTGTGATCCAGAGGTGAGGGTGGGGTTTCATTTTGTAACCTGTGTCTAGGCTAACCTTGAACTTGTGACGGTCCTGCCTCAGCACCAAGGGACAGGTAAAGGTTGGAAACTGTGGGGTGTTTCTTACAAGCATCTGTTTGCTCACACTGTTACCCATGTGATGGGGCCGGTGGGGGACCCTGCATGTCCGACTGTAGCAAGTCACCAGGCCAGAGGAGCCCGAATTTCCTATCTGTGAGATGTGGAGGTTACACGTGATAGTGACCATGTGCGCCCCTGCTTGTGAACTAGAGGGCTTTGGGAATGGGGTGTGCCCTTGGGAAGAGGGTGTCCGTCCCCCTAGGATGCCCTACCTCTGGTGTATGCCAGACTTGGCATGCTGTGGGGTAGCACCAGGGCACGGGGCCTCTGAGGATCTCAGAGGCCACCAAATAAGACGGTGGGATTGAGGACGGAGTTCTCCTGCTGAATGATCCCCCTGCACGTAGCAGAGTCCTGTGAGCCCCAGGTCCAAAGGGACTCAGTGTGGGCCAGGCAGGGAGCAGGGGCAGTTCAGCAGAGGGGCTAAGTACATGACAGAGCTGGCTGTCCCTGACTTCCTGGGTTCCCTGGGACCCTGCCCTTCATTGCTGCCCCTGTGTTGTGCACTGGATCAGCAGGAGTTGTGGCCAGGGATCAGTATGTGGTCCATTGTCTTACAGAGGGGTCACCGGGGCATCACAGGCAGCCTTTCTGAGTCTGAGCAGCCTTGAGCCCTGGGGTGTGCCAGGTCAGGAATCTATCTGCTGAGTATGACGGTGCTTTGCAATCAGAACTCAGGTTTCACATGAGCCTCGCCTCTCATTTTAAAGAGAGATAAGGTGCTTTGGCAGGTAGCTGTTGCAAAACCCGCAGCATGTCATTCTTTTTTTTTTTTTTTTTTGTGGTGCCGAGGATCGAACTCAGGCCCTTGTGCTTGCAAGGCAAGCACTCTAACCACTGAGCTAAATCCCCAGCCCTAGCATGTCATTCTTGAGAGGCTGATTTCCAAGTGGTGCGCATCACCAGGCTCCACTGAGCGCCCTGAAAGTTTGGGTTCTTCTCTTGGATCTCAAACAGGCCCAAGAACTGGTTTCTTATTTTGAGAGTTTCCCTCAGGTGTCCTGTGGCAGATCTGGTGGCCCTGTCCTTCCCTCCTTTCAACAGGCGCCGCTGACCACCTCCAGTGTGCAGCCCAGCATGCACACTCGTGAGGCTGGCTGTCCCAGAGGGACAGGGACATTATGGCACAGAGCAGTCTCACCTTGTGGCCTGCCCCTGCCGACCACACCCGAGAAGCAGATGCATCACCCTGCTTGCCTTCTCCCTCACTCATTTCCTAATGTTGGGCTTGTTCCAGAGCTGTGGGTTGAAATGTGATCACAGCTGTGACCCAGCTAGCTGCAAGGGAGTCCTGGAAACAGCCCAAATTCCAGTTGACTGCTCCTTCTTCAACCTTTTCTGGTTGTTGTCTAGAAAGAGAACTTGAGGTGGTTCATACAGATGTGACATCATGTAAAAGTAAAATGAGTGAGAAAATGAAGGGAAAGCATCAGACACAACTAGGGACACACTCAGGGCATAATGTGCTTGCTGTGTTGCTACAGAGAAGCTGCAAATTTGGCTGGAAGCTTCTCAGCAGCTGAAGTAAAGAGGGAAAGATGAACAGATGGAAGTAAACCAGTTGCTGGGGCGAGCTCTCCTGAACTGAGTGGTGATACTGTATTTTCCTGAAAATAAGACTGGATATTATATTAAGTTTTGCTCCAAAACACAAAATAGGGCTTTTTTTCAGGGGGTGTTTTGTTTCTTCATGTACAACAATCTATATTTATTCATGTGCAGAAATTTACATTTATTCAAATATAGTCCTGTCATCTTCTGGAACATTGTCGTAAGTCTCCAAACCCTGAATTCTGGCCTACTCTCTTGTGGCTCCTTTTCCTGTAGAACCATTGACCCCAATCTCTTGTGTCTGGCAATAGAATTCTTCTTAAATGAGCGCTTCTTATCCATGTAGCCTGTTCATAGTGCAATGGCAACACGCCTGTCAGTGATTTTTGTCCCATGAATTCTTCACCCACGTCACAACCTCTTGTAGGCTGTGGGCTTCACAAAGTTTCCATTAAATCAAGTGTTAATTGAAGACTTGTGAAACAGGAGTGGCAACAAAAATGATGACAGTTAAGAGTAATGGTCCACACAAAAACTACAGGCACCAAAATTCAGAAAATGTTTCTTTATTTTACTCAAGTGCATTAAGTGTGTCCGTTACAACACATGATGTAGTGACTCATGAAGACTCATATGAGACACAGCCATGTCCGCTCACGATATCCAGTGTGCACATTATTTGTTCGTTGTGTCTGTATCTGATTGGTCATCCAGCGACAAGTCTCAAGTTCATCTGTTTACATAGACATTTACCTCTCATCCAAAGGCCCCTGCTTGGATATTTACAAATATTTGATTGTAATTTGCATTACCAATTTTTAAGTATTACTGTGAATAATATTATTTATTGTATTTAAGTATATATTATTATTATTTTATAATTCAGTATGTGTTCATCTAGCTGATGATGGATCTTAACTGGGGTTTATTTTTAGGGTAGGGCTTATATTATGAACATCCTGAAAAATTATGCTAGAGCTTGTATGCCAGTTAGGTTTTATTTTTGGGGAAATATGATATGAGGGCTGCTGGGGTGATCGGATAGTCCTGTGGTCACTTTCATCCAGCTCTGACTTAATCCCCACACCTAGTTCCCTAGGGTGTCTGCAGAAACGTAGACCACGTGTTCAAAGCACTGTTCTCTGCATTATCCAGGGACAGCGTGGCCTCGGTGCTCATAGCCCGGGACAGGGAGGCCTCGGCCATCCAGCGCTGCATCCTGCGGGGGAGCAGGGTAGGTGCAGAGAGCCCTGTGTTCCTAGACACAGGGAGCATCTGCATGCTCAAAGCCAGCCTCGGGGGACGTGTGCATATAGAGTTAATGACAAACTAAAATAAAAATTTGGAGAATGTCTATTTCTGGATAGTCCCCGACCCCATTAATAGACCATATTGCCTTTTTAGGAACTCCCATCTGCATACATTGTCCTCATAGGGAGCCCATTCTAGTTACAGCAACTCCCTGCCGACCTTGAACTTAGATCTCTGACCTTGCTTTGCCCCGAAGGCAGAAAGTCGCCCTTCCCTTGGTGCCCCGTTAGGGGAGGGAACTCTGGGTGGCACAGCTTTTATCAACTGTTTTAAAAATGGATATGACCTCAGAAGGTGAAGGTGTCCAGACTGGAACTAAAGCAACTGTGAAAATTCCGGGATTTCAGAGCTGTGGTTGACATTTCTAGAATTTACATGAAGGCTGTGTCCCATGTTTAAAATGGCAGGATGGGACTTCCGGGGAGTTCCTCAATTCCTACTTACAGCAGGATAAATGTGCACTTCCGTCTCCTTTTCTCTCTTGTCTTCAGGAGAGGAAACGGGCTTGCGGTTCTGGGAGGGCAGGTTTGCATGCAAATACTGGAGTTGCAAGGCCGCCCGTGTGGAAGCTGTTAGGATGGCAGGTGTGGGATCCAGCCATTGGAACCCTGACTACGTGCCTTAGTTTCTTCCCCTTTTGTAAAATACAGAGACGATGAATGCCGAGTACAACACAGTCTAGGCCTTGCCAGTGCCTGGTGCCCGTGATGGCTTGGGAAGCGTCATCCCCTACTACGCAGGAGCCCTCAGGCCAGAGCTGCAGAGATGAATTAACCCAGGGATAACTGGCTGAGGCCCTTCCTCCTGTGTCCCCTCTGGGGCCTGGTGCAGGGGCTCAATTAGCTAAGGGCACATGGAACCATCCTGCCACATTGCGGATGAAAGTCGTCAGGGACTTGCACCCTGTCTGGAGTCGCTGCCTCTCCAAAGTGTAGCCTTGTAAAGGGAGACATAAAAACCCAGAGGAAAGCAGCCGCAGGCTATTGCCGTTCTGCACACTGGCCAGAACTATTTTTCCTTGTCATCTTGCTGATGCCATCAGAGCGGGGGTCACTCTCCCGACAGCTCCAGCCCTGCTCCTGTGATCGGGCTGCGGTCGTGGCAAGAAGTCATTATCTTCTCGGTGCACTGTTCGCTCCTATGCATGTGGCCGAGAGCTGCCTGTGTGTTTGCAAAGCTCCGTCTCTGCAGCTGGCCTTGGGGTTTGGGCGGCGTCCTTCCCCCCCTTCTAAAGGCCTGAGTTCTGTGCCTGTCCAGGGGACCTAGTCCTGTCTCCTGCCCCAGCCATGTCCCCTTTGGGGGGCCTCTTCCCTTTCAGCCTCTAGCACGAGGCCTCTCTGGTGTCTCTGCCACCTTGGGGCTCAGAGTGGCTCTGGTCGTTCTGAGTTGCTCCAGAGCCAGCCAGAGCTTGTGGACCTCTCGTGTCACTGGTTACTGTGGGCACGTTCAAGTCATGGGTCTTGCATATCTGGGACGTTTTCAAGCCTCTGTTGGGTCATCTGCGTGGGCAGGGGGTACTGAACCTCGGCCTCCATGGCAGCCTGGTGCACCTAACTCATTGCTAGGATCTCTGTGTCCTGTCCCCCTCCTCCCGCCTCCTGCCCCTGCCTCCTGGGATGCATCCTGGGTGCTCATCACTGGTGAGGCCAGGTGGCCTGCCCTTCTTGTTCCCTTTAAGCTAGAAATGCACACCCAGGTGCCTCATCTTCCAGGATGCCCCGTGACTTGGCAGCCGCCACCTGCGCCAGCCCCCTGGGCACATTCCAGCATGTGGTGGCATCTCGTGCCTCCTCCTCCGGAGGCGCCCCTTGTCCCTCTGCCCCGTGGGCTCCTGAGAGGCAAGGGAACCCGATCCAGCTTGAGCACGATCACGTCCCTCCTGTGTGACCCAGGCCGGGCTCGTCCTTGGTGTCACTCCCTGGCCCGGCCTGATGGTGTTACTGATGGTGACGATGGAGACACTCGCGGGCTGCTGCTCTGTCTCTGGTTTGCAGTGTGTGTGGGTTCTCTGGAGGACTTGAGGTTCAACGGGGCACACTTTAGAAACAGGCAGACTCTCCACACTACCCCTTAGAATGCAGATCACACTGTACTTGGGCAAGCTTTCCACAGTTTCAGTGCGTCGGCCTGTAAATATCTTGTGAATTCCACATGGAGAGCTCCTGGGATTATAGCGGCTCACGCGCTCAGTCTGTCCCGCGGGGTCCTGCGGGCCGTGTTCCCTCGATGGACCTGGCTGCGGCTGTGTATTCCTGGGCAGCCTGGATGTGGAGACAGACTTTTAGCTCCTCCCTGGCAGTGCAGGAGCCTGGGCAGGGTTGGCAGTTGAGGGCTGCAGGGCCAAGCAGCAGGACCTGTCAGCGCGATGGCTTTGGGCTCCTGGGGTCGAGGTGTTTTGGTCCCCAGTATATGGATGGGGAAACTGAGGCTGAGAGAGGCAGTGGTGGCATTCACACCTGGGAGTCTGGTCTCCAGCTCCTGGCTGGAACAGCCTCCATCAGTACGCAACTCCCACAGAGGTGCCTCTCTCTGTCCCAGCAGGAGTGGAGTACCAGGGTGGGACCTCCCTCCCTCATTCACTCGCTCCCTCATTCACTCCCTCCCTCACTCACACATCTACTCATCACTTGCCCACCTGCCATTCAGTAAACACCTGCAGAGTGTCCCCTGCAGGCCCAGCATCTTTCCAGGACACCATGATGATCACACGAGAGCCCTGCCCCTTGGGGCTGTGTACCCAGCTGAGGAGACAGACAAAGTGTGACATGGTGTGAGGCAGCTGTGAGCGGTCAGGATTTCAAGGTCAGGTCCATGGGAGAGGGCTGGGGAGGAGGAAGGTGAGGAAGGGGGACGGGGATATTGGCCGACCTGACCCAGGCTTGCTGTGAAGGGAGTGCATGTTAGCTGGAAGGGGAAGGTAGGACAAAGGCACTTAATAGGGACTCAGTAAATATTTCTGGGCTGAATGAATGAACACAGGGTAGTTGTGCCTCTCTAGCTGGGTTCAGGAGCTATAAGGCCACCAGCTGCTCTGCACCTGCACCGGGGTCTCTTGGACATTGTTCCAGGGACCGCATCCCTGCTTTAAGGTCATTTTGCTTGGGCCCGTGTCTGGATGTGTGCACGGTGGGCTCTGTCCCGTTGGTCCGTGCCCCTGCTGGGGTTGATGTCAGGTCGCGGGCAGTTCTGGAAGCCCAGGTCCTCAGATGACTGGAGCCTACAGCCCATCCCCGTCCCGGGGTCCCACGGAGGCAGCTAATTCACTCTGAGGCCTCCACGGAGGGTCGTGGGGAGGACTGGTCGTGCGGGGCCTTGACGGTCAGTTGCGGATCCTCCTGTGGGTACTGGGAGGCCACCGAGGACTTGGGCCAAGGCCAAGGCCGCTTTGACTTGGAGCTCACGCTTGAGTGCGGTGGTCTGACTCTAGGACCCGTCCCTGCCGGGTCGCCAAGGTGGAGGTGTTGGTGCTCCTGGTGCCTAATGTGGGGAGATGCATGCTGTGCGAGCTTGAGACCTCTCAAGGTCAGTGAATGCCTTGCACGGTTCACGAGCAGCTGCAGGAAGCCAGCAGGATGGTGCCCTGTGCCCCGAGCCATGGCTCCTTTCTGTAGGGATGGACCTGTCATCTCCCCATCCACTTGGCTCTTCTTCCAGAAGCTGGGAGGTCAAAGGAAGGGCCTCAGGCTTGGGGTCCGAGGATCGTGGGCTCATGGCCCAACCCTGCTGCTCACCAGCTGTGCAGCCTGAGTGACTTCACCGTCCTCCCTAAGTCCATTTCCACACCTGTCCACCGCGGGGTGGGTCGTGTTGAGGGTAAAAAGAGGACCGCGTGTGCAGCGTTCAGCATGTTTACGTTTACCGTGTGGGTACTCAGGGCTTTCTTGTTGCCCGGACTCTCACCTAAGGTTGTGGCTGGCAGCTGGGTCTGATCGGTCCATCTGTGGCCTGGGCTCCCGAAAGAGCACCCAGCTGCCCGCCTATTTTCTGAATGGGGACCTGAGGTCCAGAGGCTGCCGTGCCTTGGCGATTGCGGGGCCTGTTGACAGCAGAGGTGGTCCCGGGCCCCAGGGCCTTGGGTTCCCGGTTGTTCTGCTTTCCTGCGCGGCAGTGACACCGTGCTTCAAGCCAGTGGTGTTGAGCAGCAGAATGTCTCTGACATCCTGGAGGCCAGCTGTCCGGCTCGGGGGTCGCAGGGCTCCCTCCCAGGTGTTAGGGGAGGCACTTCTGGTCTCTCATCCGCCGCCTGTGGCTGGGTTGCTCCTGTCTGCCTCTGTCTGCACCTGGCTTGTCGTTGGACTCAGGCCCTCCTGATCATCCAGGGTGCCCGTCCCTCGTCCCGGGTCTTTTACTTCCTGGCAGTGGCAGAGACCCTTTCCCCAGTGGGGGTGCAAATCAGGGTCCTATCTTAGGCGTGATCCTATCTCCCGAGGGCCACCGAGCAGACCCCAGTGGCACGCTGTCTTGCCCCTCTGACGTCTTGGCGAGTGAGAGCAGCTCCTGCCAGGGTCTCAGCCCCTCAGCGCCCAGCGTGACCCTAATCTGGGGCCTGGCACCGGGCAGGCACTTGAACCAAGGCCACCGTCCGTTTCCGCCCTAACCAGATGGTGCTCTCTGTGCCCCGCCGAGAGTCATCTTCCTGGTGCCCTTCTGGCAGATGTGACTGTCATCATCCTCACCGCCCCACTGAGCTTGGAAACAGCTTCCTAGAGTGCCCAGCTGCGTCCCCAGGCCTGTCTTTGTTCTCTGCAGGACTCAGCCCCTCCAGGTCCTTCACGTGAGGGGTCCATGGGGGCCACTTAGTCCCAGGCCGGCCCCCACGTCCTACACAGGGCATGCGGGGCGGGAGGGGGGGTGTCTGTGCTTGTGGATGTAAAGGTCCAGACAGCCACGTCTCTTGCGCTCGGCCCAGCACTGTGCCTGTTGTGTCTCAAGGCTGTGTATGGTCGCGACCTTAGTGGCCCAGAGCAGAGGGGCTGGGCAGAGCAGGTGATGTTTCAGGTGGGCTGGGGACAGCCTGGAATCTCAGACTGTAGAGTCTGGGTGTTACTTTTCAGGCAGTGGGAGCCATGGAGGTTGTGAGAAGAGTGCATTCGCAGTGAGCTTCGGGAAGGTGAATCTGGCGCTGAGAATGGGTCTGGCCGAGGAGACGGCGGCCGTGCAGCAGGGAGGGGAGGACCATTGGCACGAGCCCTTCTTACTTGGGATGCCCGCGGCCAGCAGGAAGCTGCCCCCTCCAGGAAGCCTTCTTCTCTCCCCTAAGTGCCCACGGCCCTGTGTGCTGGGTCCCTTCCTGCTGTACGCCTGAGGGTGGATGCCAGGTCCCTTTGCGCGTCTTGTGCCTTGCCCAGTAGTGGGCACAGGTCTCCTTGGGGACCAGCCAGCTGCCAGAAGGGAAATCCAAGTGAGGACCAAGGCCGCTGGGGAGCGGGGACGCTCTGGTTGCACATCTCAGGCTGGGGACCTGGAGGCTTGATCCCTGGGCGGGATGGCGTCCCTGAGGGTCTGAGGCTGGCTATGTCGTCTGGCTGGGTGGGGGAGAGGGAGCATGGCAGTTGGGGTGGGAAGGACAGTGGATGACAGAGCGGGGGCCACATCCACGTCCACTGAGCAGGAAGAAGTACAGGCTGGCTCATGGGCCTGCTCTCTGCCAGCGTCGGCGAGGAAGCCAGATTCTACAAGTTTACACTTCATCCGATAGATTATTTGTCTCTCTTGCTCGCTTTTTAAAAGAAAGATACTACAATACTGGTATTGACTGTTTCTAATTTGACACTTGACACAGAGGGGAAAAATAGCATCTAGGTAATTCAGGAGCATTGATGTAGTGTTGTGCTGGTGTGGGCTGTGGGCTTCCTGTCTGAGGGACGGGGCAGGCGAAGGGGACTGTGGAAGGTGGCTTTAGCAGAAGGTAAGCCTGCTTTTCCTGCTGTTTTAAAACAAGTTTTCTTGTTTGGAGGAAAAGTATTTAAACTCTCCATAAAAGCCGGTGGGACCCCCCATCTTGAGCCTTTTCCGGCTTTGTTCATCCTCTTTGGACGAGTGGGGTGGGGGCGGGAGGAGCGGGTTGGTGGCCTTGCTAATCCGGCCCACGATGACAGGGCGCCTTTATGAAAACCAATTCATGCCACTGAGCTCTGTCTGATGACCTCAGACAGCGGTCCCCGGGGTCCGGACGCAGCGCTCACAAATTCAAAAGCACATTGCGCTAATGAGCGAGTTAATCTGTGGACATCCCGTGTGTTGGCCGGGACCCTCAGCCGTGTCCTCAAGACCAGCCCTGGGGAAAGGCCGGCTGGGCCGTGAGAACCTGAGCCTCCCACAGCAGCCCGGAGCAGGGCTCCCTGGTCCCCTGGGGTCTGAGAGCTGGGCGGGCCTCCTTGTTCCTCCTGCACTGGGAAAGTCCTGTTGTTGGTGTGGGCGCCCGGGGCCGAGGGGAGGGAGGGCTGTGTGTTTATCTGCTCCGGCTCTGCCATAACAAAGCCCTGCAGTCCAGGGCAGGGGCTGCTGGACCGTCGGAGTTGAGTTCTTACCATCCAGAGGCTGAAGTCCAAGGTCAAGGGGGAGCAGAGCTGGTGTCTGGGGGGACTGTCTTCCCCGCTGGCAGACGCAGTGGGGAGACAGCGCAGTCTCTCCTCCCTCCTCTTCTAAGGCCGCACTTCTGCTAAGCCGGCCTCCTCTTTTGACCTTGCCAAACCTTAATGACCTCTTTCTGGGTCCTGTCCCCAGAAAGTCCCCCCGGGATGTGACATGAATCTGGGGGGAGGCACGATTCCAGCCCTCGCAGGTAGGGTCCAGCTGTCGCCCTGTCTCCCTGTGCCGCCACCCCGCTGGCACCGAGTGGGTACACAATGAATATTTGTCCATGGACTGGAGCTTCCTGTGCCTGCGACAGTGCTGGGCAGCTCGTGGGCATGTGATAAATGTTTGATGAATCGAATTCATTGAAGTCAGCGACGTGGATCAGCTGCAACCGCCAAAAAGACTGAGCCGCAGTTAATAAAGCCCTCCCAGACCTGGGACTCCAGCAAAATATCACAATTTATGTAAAGCTTTTCATTATAACTCTGCAGGGAGTTCCTCTGGTATTAGCATTTTTCAGACTCTCTTATCAGCAGCACTTCAAGGATAAAAGCCGCAAGCTGCAGAAGGCTGCCGAAGAACAAACACAGGCTATTTGCACATCCCAAATAGAGATGGCAGTGGTGCGGGCGTCCTTCCTCCTGAGATTCTGCGGCCTCGCCCTCCTTGTGCCTTCCAAGGACCCTTCAAACATCTCTCAGCGTCACTGTCACCCGAAATCACTGACTGCAGCTGGATGACAGGCTTGGCAACCCTTCCAAGGGCAGGACCCTGGGGGAGGGCGCGGGTGAAGGCGGGGCTGCCTTTGTCCCTTTGAGTGGCTCTGTCCTTGGATGGAGGCAGGGACCCGAGGCAGGTGCATGGCCTGGGCTGGCAGGAAGCCAGTGGCTGACCTGGAGGAGCCAGTCATGGGCTGGAGTACGGAGAGTCTGGGGTTGGGTGGGACGCTGGCAGAGCTATTGTGTCTGGCTGCGCTGGCCGTAAGGTTGGCATGACTGTAGGCCTGTAGCTCCAAGGAACAAGCACAGAGATCTAGCCCGCTCCTCACCCCCACAGTGATGGTCTTGTAAGCGCCTAAGTCCCTGTCATCTCCTCCCAGTGCTGAAATGTTTCCATCCTGGCATTTCCCCCTTCCACTTGTTTCCTGGTGAGGGGCCGGGGGTGTGTGACATTGCGGAGCCCAGTCAAACTTGGCCTCAAAGCCAGGCAGGACTGTGAGGTTGTGAAGGTGACTTGAAGTTGGAGTTGCGGCCAAGGTGGCACCTGCACCCCCGGAGCTGTGGCCATGTCTGAGCCCTCCGGGAGTGGGTCTCAGCAGTGGTGACCATGGCTGCTGCAGAGGACAAGTGGGGCTGTTAGAGGGGACCTGGTCACCCACCGCGTGTGGGACAGTATGGACAGAGAGGAGACAAGGAAGAGAGATAAGTAGGAAGGAGACAAGAACAATTAATTTCATCTTCCTTCTTTTATTTTTGGGTGCTGGGGATTGAACTCAGGGCCTTGTGCTACCACCGAGCTAAATCCCCAACCCTATTTCCCATTTTTTTTATTAGCACTTCTTCAATATATAATAAGTACACTAGTCATGGGGAGTGGGTACAATAGGTTCCAGTGCCTTTTCTCCTTCCAGGAAAGTCAGGGTGAAGCAACTCCTCCAGGTCTTGCAGACACAATAGGAGCTGTAACCAGGGCTGGGGCTCTTCTGCCTGCTGACCTCCCCCTGGAGGAAGCGGCCAAGGAAGCTGCAGCATCGCTGTGAACTCCAAGTACACACTGCTGGTTTTCCTTCTACCCAGCCCAACAGAGGGCAGCCTGAAGACACAGGAGTCCACACCCCAGATCACCGCCCCAAAGACCCTGACACCACGTGAAAACCCCCGGAGACCACGATGGCCTGGCTCTCTCCCACTGTACTCTGTTCTCTCCCAGCGGCGTGGACACTTCCGCTGTGCATCAGCCTTTCTATGCCTCTCAACGATGTGTCGTGCATCCTGTAATTCTTTCCTGTGATGTAAGTCAGGGAACCTCATCTACCCTGTGTGTGGCCTGAGTTGAGGCCCCCATCTCCTCTTTAGGGGACCTCCTAGCACCTGCCCAGAGACAGAGGACACTGCCATTTCTGGTTTCTTAGACCCTGAACGTGGTCATGAACCTGGACGTCTCATAGATGCAGTATCTGTACTTGTTTTAATATTCCGAACATTGCCCCTTACATTGCCCAGGTTGTAGAGGAAAATGAACAATGGAGGAAATTTCCATGCTCACCATATAATCCTGGGTCAGTCACTCACCCACCCCGTGCCTCAGTTTCCCGGTTTGTCTCTACCATTTAGCGCTGTTGTGAGGGCCGCGTGTAGCAATGGCTCTGCCCAGAGGCTCACGGGCAGGTCTGCTCCCTGGTGGACAGGACTGTTGTCATTCTGTCACTTGTGAGTCAGGACAGTGATGCCCCTGCTGTAACACACACCTCGGTGTCCGATGGTGACTGTCCCTTTTGCTCCCTGGTGGATCCCCCCCCCCCCGTGGGGACAACCTAGCCGCTCACTCCCTCGAAGGAAATCCACCTTCCTTCCCACAGCGCCTGTTGCCTGGCGCTGAGTTCTGGGGAGACGTGAGAACGCAGGACACAGCATCGCAGACTTGGTTTCTCCTGGTCTGGCAGGGGATGGTCAGCCCACCGGCAGGATCCTCAGCAGAAGAAGGTCATCTTGGTTTGCAGTCTTCCTTTATCTGTTTGCTCTGCTCACTTCTGATGCAGTGTGAAGGCCAGAGAGGAGATCCGGGCTGCCGACTGGGGGTGAATAAGAGTGGGGTCTGGGTCTTTGGTTATGTGTCTGTTGCCCAGTTCATCCAGCTGGGGCGCTGGAGTTGGGATGGCTGGGTGGGTGGCTCGGGAACCCCAACTCTTCCCAGAGACAGTGACTTGTCCCACAGATGACCTTGGTGCAGAGCCTATGCCTGCCCTGCTGTGAAGTTTGGCAGCGTTTGATGTTTTTTCCAGATGGCACTTATTAAAAAAGAAAAATAGTGCATGCTCATAGAAAACACAGACAGCAGAAAGAAGCCTGTCCATGTGGACAGCTGCAACTGGGTTGGCTGTTTCCTTGTGGCCTCCTTCTGCAGGGGTGGTTGTGACTTTAACAGTGGTGGCCCAGATTTCCTGGCCATGGACCTTTGTGTCCTGGTCTGCTTCCCTTTTGGCTTATGTCACGCACATTCCCCATGTCCCTGCACGGTCTTCGAAGACACAGCTTTGAATGGCGGCCCAAACCTACCTGGCGGGTATTGGGAATGCGTCTGCCTGTTGCTTGGCTGTGGGTAATTTTTGGTTCCCCATGAGTGTGAACCTCCCTGTTCTGGAATGGAGGATGACAGTCCTAGGCGTGGAGCCCCTTCAAAGGGGAAGGGTTTGGGGATCGGTGGGAAGCCCGCCTCTTGCATTCTGCAGGGCGGGGGCACAGGCGGCTGGCTCCGTCCTCCCCAGCTGCAGCGTGTGGGCCAGCACTGGGATTCTGGAGCAGGCAGCTGTGAACCGGCGAGGTGAGATGCTTTGTCTGGCTGCACCAGGGATCGTTCTGAACAAGCACTTCTTACTGAGTTACGGCGTTAGTTGCTTGTAGCAGTGTGGCGGTCCCCCCACAGGTCACCCTGGAACACGGCCTCCTGGGATTTCCCTCTCTGCCAACAGCGTGTCAGCACATTCAAGTATTGCTGTGTGTTTCCCCTCTATTTTGCTGGCACTGTCTGAGGCCGGCTCTGGCTGTATCTAGTGTGCTGCCTCACGCCAGCTGCCAAGGCAGGGCATTGAAAGCCTCATGGCCCGGAGGTTCTGAGCACTGTGGGCACTGAGGAGCCTGGATGGAGAAGTGATGGGATGTGGGGGAGCTCAGGAGGTGCAGAAGGTATCTGGGCAGATGTGGGGGTTACTTACACGGGAAAATGGAGCAAAGGCTATTGGAGGGGCAGATGAGTGGCAAAGCCTTGTCCTCTCAGGTAGCAGGACTCGGGAAGGTTAAGTGGAGGCAGGATGAGGCTGGAGGTAGCCTTGGCACCCTGGTGAGTGGCTTCGGTTTCATTCTACAGGGAACAAGGATCTTGCTGCGTCCTGCTGTAGATGTCAGGGAAGTGATCAGTGAGTGGCCCTGGCCTGATTTGATTGCACTTTCCGTAAGTTGACTAACAAAAAGAAGTCAGTCAAGCACAGTGGCCCGTGTCTGAGTACCAGAAATCTGGTAGGCTGAGGCAGGAAGATTATGAGTTTGAACTTAGCCTGAGCAATTTAGTGAGACCCTTTCTCAAAATAAAAAAAGGCTGGAGTGTAGCATGGGTGAGGCCCTGGGCTCAATTCCCAGCTCTGCAAAAAAACCCCCCCAAAACAAAAAAAACCAATAAGTCCTGCCCCACCTCCTCGTTACTTATTTTCTGAAGCTTCCTAGTCTCCTGAGCTGCCTGGGTGTCCAGATTTTGGACACATGGAGTGGTGCTGGAGGGAGTCACCTCTGGCCTGGGATGTCAGTGGTTCCCCACGCCTGCCCCCATCCATAGTCCCCCCAGCACGAGGGCCCTGAACAGGGCACTGAGCCCATGGTGGTCTTACCAAGCTGTCCACCAGAGCGGCAACAGGCACTTGCAGGGCCGCAGGGCCGCTCTTGAAGTCCACAGGATGCTGTGATGGTCCAGCCACCCGAAGCCCTACTGTGTGCTCCCCTGGTGTCTGACATGGGCTGCTGTGCTGCCTGGTGCCAGGCACTGAGTGGGGCAAGCACAAGCCTCTGAGTGGACTTAGGGAGCTTCCGGGCCTGGCTGGACGCTGGCTGATGAGGTCTGAGGACAGGGAGGTGCCGCAGATGATCGGGGCTCCTCCTGCCCGCCACTTCTCATCCCCTGGGCCATGCCGTGAAGGGTGTGGGTGCGCCTGTGGCTTACAGATGGGGGAACTGCAGTCTTGACAGGTGGCAAACATGCCAAGTGTACCTGTCACTGGCCTGTCTGAGTCTGAAGCTCATGTGCGCTCCAGCCTGGCCATGTTCTCTGATCCAGCGCTCAGAGCGGGGAACTGAGGCTGCCCCTGGCCACACCCGCTCTTCCTTTGAGCTCTGCCTGGACAATGCTGGCTCTGGTCGGTTGGGGCCTGTGCAGCGCCTCTATTGGGGAGCACCCTTCCATCCCTGGGAGTCCAGCCTTTGTGCTCGGGGCCCAGCAGGACCCTGGGCACATCCTCCTCGCCTGTGCCTCCCTCCCCTGTTCTCCTCTTCTGCCTCTCTCCTCCTGGGCTCCTTGCCCCCTCGTCCTCCCCTTTTCTTCTTCCTTCTACCCCTGCCCCCTCTCAGTCTCCCCTTCCTCCTGAGAAGACATGGCCACCCACACAATGAGGCAATTGTGAGCTGCAGCCCTCAGCGGCCCAGGAGCAT
This sequence comes from Hystrix cristata, assembly GCA_004026905.1. Taxonomy (NCBI): domain Eukaryota; kingdom Metazoa; phylum Chordata; class Mammalia; order Rodentia; family Hystricidae; genus Hystrix; species Hystrix cristata. Next base: position 16,092 of record PVJO010003239.1, on the reverse strand, counting down.
GGCGGAGGCCTGATTTCCATGAATAATCAGACTCCCAGCCAGGCCTGCTGCGGGCGGCAACCTGAGCTCGGCTGGCCGGCCGGGTGGTTTGCTGTGGGGCTTTGTCCGGGGATGAAGAGCCCCTGGCTGGGTGCCATGTTGCCTTGGCAGTGGGTGGAGAGGCAGGGACGAGCCATGGAGCCTGGTGGGCAGTGGAGGGGTGCTCGGCCCTGCATGGGGCAGCCAGTGGGGCCCAGAGCCCTCATACAGATGGGTTGTAGGGGCTCCTGTGAACTTCTGCGGTTGCCCTGGATTGGGGCGCCTGGGGAGCTGGGACAGAGCCTCAGTTTCCTCCCACCTGGTAGGCTTCCTGACATCACCCCACCAGCTCGTGGAGCTGCACGCTGCCCAGCATGCAGTAGGTGCTCAGGGGGCAACTAGGCTGAGGTGCCCGGAAGAGCCTGAGGGTGAAGCCAGCCAGGGCTCCCTGCTGGCGGTGGCACATCCAGGGTCTGGGCCCTGCGGAGTCTGTATCGGAAGCTGCAGGGACACAGGTTCTTCTGGACTGGGATCGAACCCAGTGCCTGTCCCCGCTGGCGTGCCTGTTCCTCTTGACTGCAGTGACACCTGCTGGCCACCCCTGGCTGCCCCTGCTCCTGCAGCTCCTAGGGCATCCCCTCCTGCGACCCGACCTTCCCCCACCCAGGGAAACACCCCCAAGTTTCCCCTGCTGATGCTGCCTCTGTGATGGCACCAATGTTGAGCCTGGAGTTTGGCAGGCACGCCTGTGTCATGAGCAGGGTTAGGAGATGTGCCTGAGCCTGCTGGCGGTGACTCTGCCTCCTCTTGAGGGCCCCGAGTTTGGTCTCCAGGGTGGGGGTTGGGGGCACAGCCCTGGGCGCTGCAAAGTCCTGCCTCTCCTCCCACTGCCTCCTCCACTTGCCCACCCAGGGTACTGGATTTAGTGGTAGCCAGGCCACTGGAGGGGTAGTGGGTGGTTGCAAGCATAGACCTTGGGCAATAACTGAATCTCTCCAAGCCTCAGTTTCCTTATCTGTCAAATGGGAATCACAGCCACCCTGAACTGTGAGGGGAGTTTGCAACAGGAGCAGGCCCCATCCTGGAAAGGTCCACCCATCCTGTCTGGCCTCTGAGGTGCTGAAATCAGCCTGTGCTTCCTTCTCAGACATCAGAGTCTTCCTTCTGGCCTCGGGATCCACAAGGACAAGTCTTCCTTCTGGGCTTTTGCCTTCTTGGTGCCTGGAGTGGCCCCGTCTCTAGGATGCCCCAGCTCCCTCTCTGGGCCTTTGCCCTGTGTTGAGGGGGAGGTCTAGGACTCTGCTGTGCCCAATCCCTTCCTGGTAGTGGGGCCTGTCTGAGTCACCCTGGCACCCCAGCGCCATCATGGGGTCATCCAGGGACTCAGCAGCGAGGGAGGGGATTGGGAAATGGCCCCCAGAATCAGGCTGGAGGAGAAGCCATGCCTCTTGCTTTCCCTGTCATCGGGCTGTGGCCCTGTCCCCAGCATGAATGCCACTTTTGTGCTTGTCCTGTGGGCCCCTTCTCCCTCCCCACTCTGGAGGGGTGAGCACCAAGCCTAGCGGGGCTGAATGAGGAAGGCAGGGCTAGTGGAAAGGGGTCACAGGAGGCTGGGGGTCAGCCTGGTCTTCCCTGAGTCTTATCTAGGCTGCGGGACGAATTTCAGCAGGCAGGATGCTCTAAAATCATGGGCCACCGTGTGCTTTTCTGGAGGCTATCGGAAACTTCCTCTAGCTTCGGGGGGTCCGCGTCAGGGAACAGTGAGAACCATGGGGCAGGATGGGCCTGCATCTTCGAGCTGGGCGCTCTGTGGACAGCATGTTTCTCAGAGCTCCTGTTGAAGAGAGAGGGCCGGTGGGGCTGATTCCCACTTCGCTGCTGAGGGTGTCATGGGGAGGAGGCCCAGGAGCCCACCAAGTTGCAGGAACCAGGCTCAGGTCTTCCTCAGCTGATGGGCTGAGCCAGGGCCGGAAGCAAACCTCAATGAACTGAGACCCCTGAGTTTGGAGCTTGCCTGCCAGGTGATCGGGCACCATCCCCCTCTTCCTTGGGGTGCTGGCACTGTACCCAGTACCTGCCTCAGAGACTGGGGAAGCAAGGCTGTGCACACAGCTTCCATTGCTGCCTCTGTCACGGAAGTATTTGTCTTCTTCCTTGCCATGTCTGGTGGAAAGATAGCTAAGAGTGACCCAGCACTGTAGAATTGTGAAAGCGGCAGGATTAGTGGGGCATTAGGGGTGGCCTCACACAGGGCAGCCCGGGCCCTGGTGCCCCTCCCTGTCCCCCAGACCCCCACCCCCACCCCAGCTCCGCACAGAAAGCCCGGGGGTAGGGCGGGATGACATGAGACAAATCAGTGGGGGAGGGAAGGATGCAGCTGTGGGCAGTGGCGGCTGAGAGGGGCCTGCCCGGGGACTCCGTGGGGTAGCCCTGGCAGCTGGCGGGCTGGCAGGAGAGGCCAGCAGGTCATGCCCCATTGAGGACCCTTTGTTGTCAGCCAGGCGTGGCCCTGGCCCATCCCAATCTGCCTGTTTTCCCCCTAGAAAGCCTGGTTGCAGATGAGCCTCTTGGTGTGCTAAATTGCTTTAGGTATGATTGTACAGCCCTGGAGTCTGTCTCTTGGGGGACCATCTGGCCTGGAACATCAAAGAACAGCTGGAGATAAGTTTCTTCCCTTCCTTTTAAAAAAAGCCAAAGCACCCACGTGCAGAAGCAGAGTGGCTGATCTGGGGTTTCCATGAGGGTGGCTTCCCTTGTTCTCTCTTAAAGGTGCGTGAAAAGGAGCCGGGGTCTCATTTCTGAAAGGCTTGCTGTCTCATCCTCCCCAATTAGAGGGAACAGGATCCGGGGCTCTCTCAGGCTGCCCCTCTGTGGGTGGACCCAGGTGTTCTCGGCGGCTGCCCACAGGCATTTCTGCCCAGCCATCTCACTGTGAGGCCAGGCGTACACATGATGTCCTCCCAGAGCCCCGGACCCAGCCCTGCCCACTTCCTGAGCTGGGTAGAGAGTTCTAGAGGCCCCTCAGAGCGGGTTAAACCTGTTTTTCTGTTGGGGGCTGCCAACTCAGGCTGAGCAGGATCCTGAGCAGAGAGAAGGCCTGCCCTTTGCCGGCCGGGGTGGGGGATGCAGAGGGGGAGAAGGTTTTGTGCCGCAGTATCCAGGGCTGGGCTTAGCGGGAGCTGAGCTGGACTCTGGTGGCGAGTGTCCCAGAGGGCACAGGCCCTGCCTGAAGGGCTTCCTGGAGGAGGGCAGGGAGGAGGGAGGGTACTGTGCAGGGAAGGGCAGGAAGCTTCTGAGGTAGAGTCAGGGGTTTTCCTGGGCCCTAGATTGTGTGTGGAGGGGCTGAGGGTTTCCCTGACCCTGTCTGTGCCAGGGCCCAAGTACCTGCCTGACTCCCTGCACCATGGTAGCCATGGTGAAGCTCAGGTCTGGGCCAGTACCAGCCTGGTCTGCACTCAGTGCTGTGTCCTGGGACAGCCTTGGGCCTGGGACTCTGTTCCCCCTCCCTCCCCTCTCTTGATCGTCTTCCCATTTGAGAAAGATTTATCTCCCTAGTTCCTGTTCCTATTTTTTATTTTGCTCTTTATTTATATTTTGGGTTTCTCATATAGAGAAACCATGTAATATTTAAGCTGATTTGTCTCATTTAATACTATGATCTCAAGGTGCATCCATTTTCCTACAAATGACTCAAGTTTATCTTTTTCATGATAGAGTAGTACTCCATTGTGTGCAAATACCACATTTTCTTATCCACTCATCTGTTGGTGGACACATAGGCTGCTTTCAAGATTTAACTATTATAAATTGTGCTGCTATAAACATGGATATGCATGTATCATTGTAATATGATGTCTTCAACTCTTTTGGGAAAATACCTAGAAAGGGAATATCTGGGTCAAATGAAATTTCTAGTTTTAGTTTTCTGAGGACTAGCCACACTGATTTCCATAGGGCTTGAACCAGTTTATACTCCTACCAACGGTGTAGAAGGTTTCCTTTTTCCCTGATGCCTCTGCAGCATTCTTTATTATTTGATTTCTTGATGATACCATTCTTTCTGGGGTAAGATGGAATCTCAGGTTTTAATTTGCATTTCTCTAATGGCCAGTGATGTCGAACATTTTTTGATGTACTCATTGGCCATTTGTACTTCTGTGAAGTGTCTATTCATTTCACTTGCTCATTTTGGATTGGGTCTTTTATTTGGTGAGGGGTCTAAATTTTTTTGAGTTCTTTATATATTCTAGACATTAGTTCTCTGTCTGAGGAACAACCATCACAATTTTTTTTCCATACTGTAGGTTGTCTTTTCATTCTGTTTGATGTGTCTTTTGCTGTACAGAAACTTTTTAATTTAATATGATCTCATTTGTTGATTCTCAGTACTATTTCCTGTGCAACTGGAGTTCTGTTCAGAAAGTCCTTGCCTACGCCCATGGCTTCAAGGATTTTACCTATTCTGTCTTCAGCAGAATAAGTGCTCTGTTTTAACATTTAGATCTTTGATCTATTTTGATTTTAGTTTAGTGCATGCCAAGAGATTCGAGTCTGCATGTGGATAGCGGGTTTTCCTGGCACCATTCCTTAAAGAGCTGTCTTCCTTCCAGTATATGCTACAGGACAGAAGCTCTTATTGTGCCTGTGTCACAGACCAGGAAGGATGTGACCACGTGCCAGTCTTTGCGTCCTGCAGTCCCTGCACTGTGTCCTGTGCAGCTTTCCTGCCTGGCTCCAGGTTCCAGGCTGGCCGGGCCCGTCATCTGTGGCAGCCTGGTCCCCAGCCCCGTGGCTTCCACTGTGTTCACATGGCGCCTCACCCCGCCCTTCCCGCACCCGTGGTGTCCCTCCTGCCAGGCGCTCCCTAGCTCCTCTGCTCTGGTGGGCCTTGGCCACATTGTCTCTGGGTGCCTGACACCGTGCTGGGCGCCGAGGCACAGCGGTCATCGCAGTAGAAGAGCTCCCGCCCTCACAGAGCAGGTGGCAGCGTGTTTTCAGCTCCGCCTCAGTGTGCACCCAGGGCAGACGGACATTGGGAGGGCTTCTCGCCCAACCCGGGACAGTGGGCGGGATGCAGGTGGGTGCCAGGTCAGACTTGATTCTACCTCCAGGGCTTCCTTCCTTCCCAGCACAGGGAGCTTGTCCTTAGGTATCAGAATCCAGATCGGGGACTGGAGTGACATCTGTGCTGTCCCCTGCTGTGGCAAGGGACCCTGGCTGAGGGGCGTCACGGGGCAGAGCATGCTGGACCCTCCTCCCGTGGGGCAATTTGGGTTGGGGCCACAGCCAGAAACTGGGCTGTCCAGCATTCTGAGCGGCCTCTGCAGTGCAGACAGCCTTGGGAACCTCGTCCCCAAACCACCAAAAAGAGGTGACCACTGGCGTTTGCCTGTCCGTCCCCCTCAGCCCCGTCTGCCGCTGTGGCACTGGGCGGGCTGCATTCCCTTGACCTGGAGGGGCGTGCCTCACACTCAGAGCCTCTCCCTGCTGGTTCTTGTTTGCACAAATCCAGTTCCACAGACCCCACAGCTCCCTCCACCCCAGCCACCCCCCTTTAGTCACCCACAGAAGCCACATGGCTGCAGCGGCCCTGCACACCTCTGGGGCCCACATGCAGCATCCTATAGTCAAGCAGTGGGTGAGGACGCAGAGACGGCTGGCAGGCTTCTCCAGTAAGTGGTTGGGTGGGCTGCCAGGCCACGCTTGCAGCATGGCACTTCATTATCTGACGTTCTGCTTTGCTCAGTGGTGTTGTCTCCCACTTGTGAGCTCTTCTCAGGCAGACTTGTACCCAACTATTTGTGGGGATCATTTGCCAGGATGCCAGATGCACAATGGGTCAGGCACAGCCCCGTCCAAAGCTTCAGGGTGCTGAAGAAAAGACAGATGCTGTGCGGTGGCTCCCACGTCCCTCGGAAGAACAGCCACGTGCATTACTGAGGGTGGCGGGCACACTCAGACCTCAGGGCTTTTACACTTGCCATTTTGCTCCCAGAAGGCCCTTCTTGCAGCCAGATGTCCCCTGAATCCTCCCCACTATCCTCAGTCTCAGTGAGGGGTCCCTGACTGCCCCCTTTAAAATCACAATCCAGGGCTGGGGATTTGGCTCAGCGGTTAAAGTGCTTGCCTTGCAAGCACAAGGACCCGAGTTCAATCTCCAGCACCAAAAAAAAAAAAAAAATAAAAAAAATAAAATCACAATCCAGGGTCCACCTGCCTTTTGTGTGTCCCAAGTGTTGGCTTTTCCTTCTCTCCTTTCCCTTCCTTCCTTCTCTTTCCCCCTCTTTCCTTCCTTCCCTCTTTCCCTCCTTCCCTCCTTCCCTCTTTCCTTCCTTATCTCTTTTGTACTAATGATGGAGTTCAGGACTTTGGCACTGAGCTACATTCCTAGTCATTAAAAAAAATGTTTTTTTTTCATTTTAAGACAGATTCTTGCTAAATTGCTAAATTGCCCAGGATGGGCTTGAAATTGCAATTCTTCTGCCTCAGCCTCCCAGAGTGCTGGGATTACAGGCGTGCACCACCATGTCCCTTCAACCTTGCCTCTTACCTCCCTGTCATCTCCCTTCCCCAGCAAGTGTGAGCTCCTTTTGTCCATTTTGCTCACTATTGTATCCCGGCTTCTGCAACAGTGTCAATAAATATGTGCTCTGTGTGTCCTTGTATCCTCTCACGCACTAGAGCACTGTGCAGCCTGTTACGGTGTCATCAGAGGGCACTTCCGGCCCAGCCAAGCAACGCTGTCTTCTTCGCTCCTGGCCGGGTGGGTCTCTGTGTGCCCGGCCGGGGTGCCCGTGGAGAGACGCTAATGCAGGTGCTCGGGCTGCTCGTGCCCACAGCACAGAGCTCAGACAAAGTAGTAAAAAGCAAATCTAATTTGATTTCCTGCAATCAGCGTCCCTGGAGGACTTCTGTCACAAGGAGCTGGCATGGGGCTGCAGGCAGACGGCCACAGTGTGGAAAAGGAATCTCCGAGGGAACCCAAGACCCAGCTCTAAGCCCCAACCTTGCAGAGTGGGGGGCAGCCTGTCCACCTGTAGGTGTCACGGGTTGTTAGCACACATCATGTGTAACGCACGTCGTGTGTTGGTGAGAAATAGTCAGTCTGTTTGCTTCCTCCGATTTTTCCCTTTCTGCAACAAGAGCAATTGTGTCACTTCCTGTCACTTTGTGACTCCTCTGAGCTGCTTTTGTGTTCTTAAAAACCTGCATTCCCAGCTCTTGGGAGGCAGAGACAGGAGGATGGCCAGTTCAAGCCCAGCCTGGACCAAATAGCAAGGCTGTCTCAAAAAAGCATTAGGGGTGAGTTGACTTCGCACTACAGGTAGATGTGGTCTAATTCTCTTGGGGAGTTAAAATCACTTCCTAAGGGAAAAGTTGCTTTCCGTGGTTGGTGGTGGTCTCACCACCCTGCACGCCCTTTCCAGAAGTGAGGGTTTAAGGTACTGCTATCTGGGGATTTGGTTAGTTGGCGAGTTGTCCTCCAGCGTGCTCCCCACTTCTGGGGCCTTGGGCAGGGTCAGCAGACGGTCTGTGCTCAGTCATCGAGAGCAGAATCATGGGGCACAGAAAACCCTAAACCCAGCGGGGTGCTGGGGCAGACCGGAGCTCGCCATGCAGGCGGTGGGGGTGACCCTCACTGTGGACCCGTCCTGAGAGAAACGGGTGGAGGCGGGAGGCGAGGTCACCTCGGCTGGCTCACGCCTGTGCCAGGCCCTGACCCTCCCGAGCTGTATCCCCGAGTGCTGTCATTGGCCCCATTCACAGATGGAAAATCAGTGTCGAACGTTGTTTCCAAGACATCATTTATTCATTCATTGGTTCATTAAAAACAAGTGCAGCCCTGCCACATGCTGCCGCGGTCCCAGGGCTGGAGATGAACAGCCGAGCGCGAGAGCAGCACTGGACTGTGTCTTCTTCTTTCGGTCTCTTGTTCTCATCTTAGGGGGGAGGTAGACAAAACTGAGAGTCCCAGAGAAAGAGCCGGCCGCCAGGCAGCGGGCTCTGTCTTCAAACCCGCTGCACTGTTGGGATGGGGCAGGTGGCAGCTGACATCTTTCCTCTCCCCCTTCCCCTGTCCTCTTCTCCCTTCCTTCTTCCATGCCTTATTCACGAGCGACTCCTCTGGTCCCCCTGTGCATGGGGCGTGGGGAGGAAGGGTAGGAACACGCTGGGCGCTGGCCCTCCCTCCCGCCCTCTGTCCCCTGTGCTCCCTGCAGGATGTCTCAGCGCACACATGCCTCGGGTCCATTCCCAGGCTGCCGGAGGGTGGGGCTGTGCGAGACTGGGACACGCCACAATTGTCACAATCGTGCAGTGTGCATCGGTCCCCTCGGAGCTGCGTTTCCTCCAGGACCGGGAGACGGCATCTGAGGAGGGGCAGCGGCACAGCCTGGGGGAGAGCTTGGGGGTGTCTGTGACTGGAGGATGCAGAGGTCGGAGAGAAGATGCCAGCTGCACAGTCCAGTCCCAGTCATCCTGACCTGGAGTGGGATGCTGGAGCCATGTGGGGCTGGCTCGCCCATGGGCGGGAGCCCTTGTGTGTGCGCTGGCTGGGATGTGAGGGTCAGTCCTCACTCGGGCCGTCAGATGGGACTCTCTTGTCCCATTTCTCCTTTTTTCTTTCTCTCTGGGAACGTGCTTGTGGTGGAGTCTTGTCCTGCTGAGCTGGGATGCTCAGCCAGTTCCGAAACTAGAGATGGGCCCGGCCTCCCCCAGCCACCCACCTGGGCACGGTAGGCTGCCCACCCCCTTCATCTGTCCCCACCGGTGCGGTCGGTGTGGGCAGGGCGGGTGCATCTGTGGGGGGATGGGAGGTGCTTGGAACACCGCCCACATCTCAGAGCTTAGCATGATGGAAACTGCTTGCTTTTGGTGTAAGTGGCCTGGAGTGGTGTTCAGCTGTCATGGTGGGGTTCACCCTCTCATGGGTGACTCGGGGGACCTGGACTCCACCCATCTTCCATCCTGGAGTCCTTCCCGGTTGGCTGGTGGGCAGTGAGGAGCCGATGTCCAGGGTGGGCTGGCCTTCCCCTACCAACACCCTAGATGCAGCTCCAGTGCTTGAGGTCCCTCTGTGCCCTGGGGAAACTGAGGCTGGAAAAGCCTGAGCACTCTCTGTGCCTGGACAAGAAGCCTGGGCTGGACAACTTTGAGGGTGACATCAGCCACACAGTCCCCTGTGCCCCCTCTCCCCCGACTGAAGACGTCCAGGGGCAGACAAAGGCCACGCTGTGCTGGGCAGGACAGCCCCAGGTCCTGGGTTGTGAGGGGGGCTGCCAGAAGAGTCCATGGTGACCCTCCTCTCTTTTGCTTCCCAGCAGTCTGGAAATTCCTTCCATAGTTCATTCATCCAGAAAGAAGAAAAATGGCCTCTGGACTGTGGACAGCTTCTGGCCCTTTCTTTCATACCGTTCCCGCTGGACCACTATGGGCTGTCGTCTTTGATCTGTACATGAGGAGGCCGAGGGTCTAAGGGAGACCGTGCCTGCCCGGCCACGCGGAGGGGGACTGGCAGAGCCAGGCTTGGAAGAAGCGACCGACTCAGTGCCCACGCCAGGGCCCAGCCATGACCCTCCCCTGCGGCTCTTCAGGGTTCTGGTGTGTTTGGTCCATCCCAGGGAAGCACGGGTCGGGAGCTGTCTGTAAACGGAGATGGCGGGGACAGAGTGCCGAGGGGGCTGCAGCGACTGCGCATGGGGTGTATGTGTGTTTGGGGCCTGTGTGGGGGTGTGTGAGGAGTGTGAAGGCGTGTGTACAAGGCTGCACAGATGTGAGTGTGCACATGTGTGGTCTGGGCTTTGCCACTTGTCTTTTCCCAGAAGCGTCTTTGGCTGCCTCCTGCTGGTGCCGTCTGGGTGTGGGGGCTGCTCGGGGCCCCTGTGAGGTCAGCGGCCCCCCCCACGGTGGCTGGACCCCCATCCCTTCGCAGCCTCTCTCCCTTCCTGCCTCCTCTGGCAACCTTGGGTGTCCCTTGGGCAGCTTCCCCGTTGTCCCACTTTCTCCGGTCCGCAGGAGGCAGCTGGGGCCCTGGGCTGAGTCCTGCCAGCTGCCAAGACTGCAGGGAGCCGAAGGCCCCTCCTTGGACTCGGCATTTCTGCCCAGCGCCATGTTGGCCCTTGTGTGACGCCGTCCTGTCTTGGGCTTTGAGAACAAGATCAGTCTCACCTGCCCCTCCAGCAGGGGTGAGCTTGGTAACTTACCGAACTAAGGGGACAGCCCGTTGGGGCGTACACGGCACATGGACCAGCGTGGGTACCCTCGTCCTGGAAGCCCCGCCTGGCTCTTCTTCACGCCCTCGCTCCCCACTCGCTCCTGCCTCCTCGGAGGCCTTGCCAGCATCCTCACCGGCCCCACAGTGCCCTTGGTTGTCCAGCGTGGGTGGCATCCCCTGCACTATTGGGGTTTTCTCTTCTGTGTGCCGTCGTGGAGGCAGCCCCAGAGAGGTCAAGCGATTCTCCCCAGGTTGCGCAGTGAGTCAGGGACTCCACCAAAGACACAGTGGGGTTTCAGACTTTTGGCTTTGGTCTTGTTGCCTAGCAACTTGGGACTCAGGGATTCAGAGCACTTTTCAGGCACCCATAGACCACACCGTTCCCGCAGCCCCTCAGCCCACTCTGCCCTGAGTGAGGGCGAGCAGTCAGGGCCTCCATCATGAGTGTCCCACTGACAAAAAGCTGGCTGGAGGTGGGCGGAGGGGCCTGACTTCCGGTCCACACCGGGACGCAGAGGTGAGGCTCTGTGTCTAATACATTTGAAATGAGAGAACTGACCCTGCACCTGTGGTGGCTTCAGCGTGCCACAGAGGCTTTTTGAACCATTTTCATCTTTTTCTCTTCTTTTAAAACAGAGCCGCAGAACAGCAGAAATGGAGCTCAGCTCCTTTTCCGGTCATACCACTCTCCTCTCCCCAGGCCCAGCGAGGGGATAGGGTCAGAGACCTGCAGACCGCCCACCCCTAGCCAGCGCAATTGGTCCCCAGGTGCCGCAGGGGCTGGCAGGCCTGTGGCTCCTGCCAGCAGAGCAAGGCTGGGATGTCACTCTGAGGGCCACGCAGGGGACATGAACCATAACGATCGTGGTGCTAGGAAGTGGGGGAGTCAAAGCTCAGACTGGTGGCTTTCCACTCCGGAAGACTTCTTAGATGAAAGGAAAGGACAGGTAGGTCTGGGGAACAGACCCGGGCAGTTCCGGCCTGTATGGGGGCTCCGAGGAGGCCAGGGCTGAGGGGTGGGAGAGTGAAAAACTGAGGTCACCAGGTCCCCTGCTGGGCCTCTGTGAGCAGTGCACCTGCATGGCCACCTTTAATCTGTGCTACCCTCCTGGGGGACGGGACCGTGGTTACTGCCATTTTAGAGATGAGGAAACTGAGTCACAGTGAGGGTTAAGGCTGTCATCAAGGATCACACAGCCCTGGATGCTGGAGGCAAACCTGTCTGTGAACCCAGAGGTATGTGCTCAGCACAGCAGCCTGTCTACCCACATAGATTGGGCTTTAAAAATGTAATTTATTAAATATATCTGCATAATAAGAAAGCACAACTTCAACGTATTTTATAAATTGGCTTTTGCAAAAGACTTTGTAGTGTGGGAACCCCTGGACTACTTGACTTCAGGGGTCCCCTCCAGATGCCTCCTATTCCACAGACACCAACCATGGCACCCCCAGACCTACCCAGCCTGCTGCACGCTTACCTGGATCAGGGCCACAGGCAGATGCAAGCTGGCGGGGCTGAGACGGGAGAGTCTTCTGGGGCCTTGGCCTTGGATTTGGGTTGCAGCCTCTGGTCTATGAAGATGCTAAGTGGCAGAGATAGATTTTTATCAGGAAGTCTGGGCAGACCTGTGGAGAGAAGGCTGTAAACACAGTGTTCCTATGAATCTGTGATGTAGTTTGGTGCATTTCAGGGCCACACACTCGCCATCAGCCAGAGAATTGTGCTTGCCTTAGGCAGGGTTTGGAAAAGCAGTTTTGTCGCGGTTCCATGGAAATACAATAAATCACACACATTCACAGCATGCTAAGTTTTGCAGATGTCGCCACAGCGTGGAACCCATGCGCCGCGCCAGCCTTCCCTGTCGCCCCCGGCCACCGTCCTCCCTGCCTCCCCTGATCCGCTGCCCGTCACCACGCACACTCGGCCTTTCCTGGAGAAATCACGAGGCACACGCATCTTCCTTTTGAGAGTTATCTGTGTTGTCACATGAGTTGGTTGACAGTCCCTTCCTTCCTATTTAATTTGTTTATCCATTTGCTGGTGAATGTGTTGTTTCTTGGTTTGAGCTGTTCCGGATGAATCGCTGTGAATGTTCCTGTCTTGTCTTTGCGGGAACACGTCTTCGTTTCTCGTGGGTTAGTACCTAGGAGAGGGGTGGCTGGATCACGCTGGGAAGATGTTGAACCTTTTAAACATAGTGATCTGCATTTACATGGGCTTCTGCTTCCTTTGCATCCTCCTTAACTCTTGGTGGAGTCTGGTTTTCATTTCAGCCATTCTAGCGAGGACGGAATGGTATCTCATTAGGGTCTTCATTTGTATTTCTCTGAAGATTAATTTGGGCCTCTTCTTTTGGTGCTAATTTGCCATCCCTGTGTCTTCTTTGGTGAAGGCCTTTGTCCACTTTTAAAATACTTCTTTTGTTGTTGTTACTGTGTTTCGGAGTTCTTTATATAGGTCAACTGTGAGTCCCTTATCACATACATGATTTCAAATATTTTCTCCCAGTCTGCGACTTGTTTTTTTTGTTTTCTTGTCAGTATATTTTGAAGCGCATGTGTTTCATTTTGAGGAGGTGCACCATATCCATTTTCTTGTTCGCATTGTAGCTAAGGAGTCTTTGCCTGGTAGCAGGAACTGGCGGGCACCTGACTGCTCCTGGAGAAGTTCCCGCCCTGGACTATGGGTTCTGGACCTGGCCCCCGAGCTGGGATGCCCTGCGTGTGTTTCCCCTGGGATGGGGATGAGGGACTGTCCATCTCTCCCTTGGCCCCATTCTGTCCTCTTGCCCCTCCTTCTCTGGACTGTACCTGTCTCAGGTGCCAGCAAGACCAGGGCCCTCTTCCTGGGTCTCAGGTCCCCCGTGTGGGCCACCATCCTCAGCCCTCACTCCCCTGTCCCTGGTTGTCATTCAGCGTGTGCTGTGACAGTAGACGCTGCAGGCCGGGGCACCAGGGAGGGCTCCACCCATCACCCTGGTGCCTGCTCTGCCCTTCTCCATTGCATGTGGCCTGGTGAGCGTGGCCTTTCAGAGCGCGTGGCTGGGCCAGGCTGCGGCCGTGAGGCTCACTTCCCCGAGCACGGGCACAGAGAGAGCAGCTTCCTCCTTGGCCGGGAGCCTCCCTCGCAGATGTCCTGGGATGTTCCAGCCGTGCAGGACCCAGCGGATGACGTGGCGCCTCTGACGGCGGCCAGCCTTGCTCTGAACGCTGCCAGGGAGGAGCAGATGGAAAATCTCTGCGAGGAGGGCGTCAGGCATGACCGAGATGAGCTCACCCACCATGGAGGCCTCTGTTTTCCACAGGAACGATCCAGGCGGGGCAGAGGTCTCTACGGGATCTTTCTGGAAAGTTAAATGATGGTGTTTGCCCAGGAAAACAGTGCCGGGTAAGAGGCAGTGTGGAGTTTGGAGTCGGTCTGGATGGGGCTGAGTGGAGTCCCGAGTTCATGTCCATGTAGATTGTGACCTTAAGTGACTGTGACCTAATTTAGAAACAGGGTCGTTGGTGATGTCAGCTAGCGAGGACTAAGTCCTAGGAGAGTAGATGGCTGTATTAGTTGATTTTGCTTTGCTGTGATGAAATACCTACAGCTGGGTGACTTTGTAAAGAAAAGAAGTTACTTGCTGCATGGTTCTGGAGCTGTTTCTGGTGATGGCCTCCTTGCTGGCTGAGTCCTGAGGTGATGCAGGCACATGTGGCACGAGGCAGGCCCCGCCTCTAAACGCCACAGTGTGATTAAACTTCCCCTCTTCCCGCCTTGCTGTGGGGCTCGGTTTCTACCCCCGAGCCCGGGGGCTGCGCACAAACCGTCCTCAGACTGCGGCAGGTGGGCCTCAGACAATGACCAGGTGCTTACAGGAAGAGGGAAATTTGGACATAGACACAGAGGAGGGGTGTGTGGCGTGGGGGCGGGGCTGGAGTGGCGCAGTCTCAGCCACGGGTGTCTGGGGCCACTGGGAGATAGGAGAGGCAGAAGCGTCCTCCTCAGGAGTGTGACTGCGACCCTGGATTTCACTGTCTGGTCTCACAGCTGTGTGGATCTGAGTGACGCTTCTAGAGATGGGTCTGCCGGTGTCGCTACCGGCTCTACATGCTGCTGGGGCTCCCCAGTGCTCCGAGCTGAACCCACGCCCCTGCGCATCAGTCCAGTCCCCTCCCTTCCCGCCTGTTGTCCCCCTGATCCTTGAGGGACCAGCATAACCTAGTGCATCTTTCCAAAGCCAGCTCCCCCGCCTCTGCCTCCGTGCGGCTCTCCAGCTGCCCTACTCCTGAGTCCCATCCCCAGGTCCCCACGTAGCCCGTGACCCGGTCTGGCCGTGCTTCTCCGACAGCTCACTGCGTGACTTCTGCATGGCCCGAATTCACATGTCGAGAAACAGCCTGCGTCCTGTCCCCGTGCCTGGAGGAATGGTGTTGGGGGAGACTATGTCATGACCGTGGAGCCCATGGGATGGGGTTGGTCCCCTGGTGAGGAGAGACACTAGACTGATGGTCTCTGTGCTGTGTGAGGACCCAGTGACATGACAGCCACCTGCGAGTCCGGCCCAGGGTCCTCACCAGACACTGGAGCTGCCTGTGGCACCACCATCTTGGACTTGCAGCGCCAGGGTGGTGAGACAGCGCTGTTGGTGGCATGGGCCACCCGGAGTCCACCCCAGACCCCAGAGCTCGCCCTGCAGCAGGTTCCAGGCATTACAGGAGTGACACTGGGGGGACTCATGTGGTGGCAGCTGGGATTTTGCCCAGGAAGCTTCCAGAGACTCCTTCGGAGGCCGGACCCTTAGCCGCCTGCTCTGGGCCGGTCAGTAGTACGTCCAGCTTCTCTTCCTGGCCTTGGCGTGTGCAGCGACAGGTACCAGCTCTGAGCCTGCCTGCCTGGGTTGGGAGAGGCTCAGCGGGGTGACCTTGCTTCCTCGACCTCTGGGTGGCATCCAGGAGACACGTGGACCAGAATTTACACCACCCCTGTCTGCAGTGGAGAGAGGGATGGATTTTCACAATGCATAGCAGGCCCCAGGAGCCTGTAAATCGACTTTGCTGAGGCCGTGCAGGGCTGGTGGGAAATCAAGTGCCTGAGTCGCCCTCCCGTTGGCTCTTGTCCCTCCCTGGCCGCTGAGGAAGCTCTGGAGCTTTGAGCGAGCTGCCCCGGGCTCAGGCCAGCCTCTTGGCCCCCAGCTGTGGGATGGGGACAAGTGAACCTCCCCATCTAACCGTGATGGGGCCTTTGCAAAGGTCACTGAAGGTCATTGAGGTCAAGCATGCTGGGCACCTGGCATGTAGTAGGTACTCAATATGTGTGTGTTCCTATTTCTGTTCTCACTGCTCACCTTCTGGGCGCTGGTCCACGGACACAGGTGTGACCCAGGTCAGCCAAAACAGCCAGCACGGTACCGTCTGCCCAGGCTGGGGCTGGGGAAGGGGAGAAAGGGGCATGACAGCCCTTGACCCAGAGGGACTCGAGGCTGGGGAGGGAGTTGGATGGGGACATTGGTGACTCCGAGGTGACACATGGCCTTTCTCCCACCCTGTCATTGGCTCCTGGCCTCCTTCCTCCAAGGGAACACTTCCCCTGCATTTCCTAGATGCCACCTCTTCCGTGAAGTCCTTCTTTCTCCCTGTGAGGACACCTCTAGTCTCTGAAGGCCTTTGCCCTAACCTCCTGTAGCTCCCTTAGTTGCTTCCATCTCTGCTGTAGTTATTTATACGGATGGCTCTCTCCCAAGGACTTGCCGTAAGCTTTGCGTATCCACATCTTTGTCTTCCTCAGAATGGAGGAGGGGTAGCCAGGCACTTTTCCACCCACCCTGCCATTTACCCTCCATCTATCACCAGCTGCTCATTGACCCATCCATCCA